>JAQBSW010005164.1:0-35000 GCA_029291075.1 Eudiplozoon nipponicum
GACGAGTACAAAAATACATAAAGGGTCGCTCAGAGATTAGAACATCAGATTCCGAAGCAAATGTGCCCAGATTCGAGCCCTGTCCGCGGCGAATTCTTGACAGTATGTAAAGAATTCCAGATAAGGACAAAACCGAACAAATTCATAAAGTGCGGTAAGTTGGCTCAGTGTTTCGAGCACCAGATTCCAAAGCAAACGTGCCCAGATTCGAGCCCTGTCGCAAAAGAACATGAAACGCGAGGGTACATGAGATGAAACTTTTTTCCATACAGACTTGAGCATATCCTGTTGGTCCTAGTACATAAATGAATGGCTGCTTATTCTCTGCAATCAGACATATTTTAATATAACTAGAACAGTTAAGTTTGAAGATTAAAATTTTAAACGTAATTGTTCAAGTCATGCGTACTGGCTTTCGAAAAGCCTGAATCCAATTTATAACCATCAACATATCAAAATGAGAGAAAAATGATCTATTTTATTATTGAAAATGGATTTAAATACGTCCTGAAACCACGCTTGATAAAACACCGACGAAAATTCTCAGTCCTAAACAAGCCCACACACATACACAAATACAAGCGTGGCGCACGCTGATCTAAGACATCCCTTGATTTTGTTACATCACTGTAATATCACTGGGATGAATAGACACGTGAAGTAACTGATTATTTCTCAATCCAAAACAAAGAACAGCACATAAAATTAAACTAAAAGTGGTTGCGCGGGCCGTGAAAACATTTACTATAATCAAGATTGCGTTCTTGATATGAACACCTGACCCATTAAGTACCTACATTTTGAGAGTATAAACTAAGCATTGTATAGTGTAGAAAAGGCAATTCATCCAGTAGACCGGTTTCGTCCTTATTGTGAACTCATCATGTACTGGCCAGAATTTGCCGTGGACAGGGCTCGAACCTTGTACATATCCTTCTGGATTTAATTGAACTAATTTGTAACTAGATTAATCATAACTAGTTCGAAGCAGACGTGCCCAGGTTCGAGTACTGTCCGCGGCAAATTCTGGCCAGTTTGCGATGAGTTCCCAATAAGGACGAAACTGATCTACTGGATGAATTGTTTTTCTACGCTGTACAATGCTTAGCTTGTACTGAGAAATGTATGTGCATAATAAGTCAGGTGTTTATATCCAAATCGCAACCTTCATTATATTAAATTTTTTCACCGCGCGCGCAGCCAATGTTCATTTAATTATATAATTTATTCCTTTTTGCTTTTATTTACTACATAATCTAATTTGCTCATGAATGAACGTGTATATGATATAATTTCAGTCAAAGAAATCGGAAAACTTTGGAGGGAAGTTGACCTAAATGTGTACATGCAAGAGCGTATTCAAATTGTATCCCGATACAGGTTCTCCACATCAAAAGCAGCGCAGCCTAAATCTTCAGTAGCAAAAGGCAAATCTCAGAAGATGATATCTCAATTAGTAAAGCCCCGATTAATATTAAAATTTAAATCTAAATATGACTTCAAATTCTTGAGAGCGTTTGTCTAATCAATTGTGCGCTAAATACATAATCATAATACCTGTTGCCGCCTGGCGCAGAACTGGCCGTCTGTTCTGTACACTCAACACGGTCTGGTTATGTTGATGAGGGCTTGGCAATTGGCGGCCAACAAGGCCGGACTCGCCGCAACTCTGTGAGCCGCCGTGCACTAATAGGCCAGAATGGTTATGAGAACCAGTCATGGTGCCGGATGCACTCGACATGACACCACGCGACGTCCCACCCACTCCGACGCCGTAAATGCCGGCCGCTGTTGTACACGCAAGCGTGCCAATCGAGGCAGACGGACTGCGTAGACCAGTTACCCGACCTGCAGACGAAGAGCTGAGAAGCAAAAACAAAGTTCTCTTTTTAAAGTTCTATGTAAAATTTAATTGAATTTCGAGACAATGTAATCAATCACTCATGTATGAGAAATTATTAGAAAATATTTATTTAGATGCCGTTTGTTGCTGAGGGCTAATATATACGCAATTGTGTATTAGGCGTTGCGCATCTAGTAACAAATTAGTTCAATTATTACCAGAAGGATAAGCCAAAGACAGCATGAACAGAAAGTATAATCTCATGCGAACATTGGTTTCGTGCGTACTGGCGACTCATCAGTAGGAGCCGGTATTACGCCCTTTAACCACTATATATTTGGTACAAAAATGTGGAATAATAGGACGGTACAATCTCCTAGACGAATGTGTAAACCTGCAGTAGTAAAGCTAACATCATATAGTCTACGACAATGCGACTTCAACGCTAACTCACTATATATAATATACATACCGTGTCCGCAAAAGAGTACCAAAACTATCGCTCTTGTATCAGTACGCAATACCAACATTATGGTACCAACCCTATGCTTGCCGAGTCGGTAAATGATACCAACTGAGTGGATTTCAATATATACTGAAGTTCACAAAATTTTGAATTACAACTATTTCTGAACACCTGTTACTCCATCAAATCCATTGTAGCAATAGCCACCTTTAAGACAAAGACCAGACAAAGACCGGACAAAGAACGAACAAAGGGTCCTATCTAGGGCTGGCATTAATTCAACAGAAATTCCTCGCAGAAGCACCCGTATAAGGATGAAGCAGTCAGTCCAATAATGAAAGCAGACTTTGAGCTGAAGTGAACATAAATTAATTATTATTTGCAAATTTGTTTTATTAAATCGATGCTCGTTATGCGAGCAAAATACTATATTACACTTAATTTTCAGTTATATACTAACTAATGTAACTAGGACTTTTTTATATTTAAGTGGAGTTCAGACGGCATCCATTTAGATCCAAAGATCCAAATAATCATCCCCAATCTGTCATTACCGAACAGACACCACTCCACATGGAAAAGTGGGATTGAAAGAAATACCAACTTATATTCAGTGAATGTACATAATATATTTTTCTATTTATGTAGGGAGAGAGAATGTTACAACTGACAGCTTCTGCTATACGCAATCACTCTTTAATTCCCGTTTTCATATAAACGCCAGAAAATATTTCGGATTAGTAGCATGATTATTATAATCCATGTATTTGTCTATTTGCAAAAAAATATTCTCCATCAATTAAACAATTATTGATTGCGCGGGTGGTTGAATCTATTCTTCAAATGAAGTTTTCGAGCTTGAAGTAAACATCAATCCCATTGTATTTAACCGGTCGTCGAACAACATAGCAAACTACCGTCAGTCACACGTACTGAAACGTTTTGACCTTCCATGATCATCATCAGACGACTGATTTAATTTGATTTAACCACGTATTGGAAGTGTCTGTCGGATGTGAAATCGCCAATTTTTCTAATTTCGTTGAAAACTTCCTTCAAAACCTTTCTCAACTGATCTAATAAATCCTATTTAGACGTTTGCCAAAATGACGAATTCATGCAGACCCCATTCAGACAACTCCTCAAAGACATTTTTCTGCCTTCATGAGTAGAATTTGACTTTCTTCTACGGCCCCGCAGACCGAATTAGCCTTAAACAGAGTTAAAATTTAAGCGAATAAAGCCCATGTACACCTGGTAATGGAGGTTTATTTAAAGCCAACAATTACATTCATCCGTGCGAAAAAACTTTGCCTTACACAACTTTGTGCAGTGACCAGAACACTGACACGATTTCAATTTAAAAGACCCTCGTCCTAGCGCAGCAGAGTTACTTTTTCATGAGGCAACTCGTCTCACAATTAGCTAGCACCGCTACTTGGCCACGAGCCAATTACGCAACGATCGCTGACCAACCGACTTATCGTCAGGTTACTAGACGAAATATCACTGATGAAATTCTGAAAATGGTGCAACTTGAACTTTCCAGTACATGACATAAACACGTAGCATCGATGAATACCCCAAAAAGGGCTAAAGTTCGTAGATAAAACAAATGGTGGTTCATTTTAGAGACTGACTGGCCACGGCTTTTGATGAACCATTGTAGTTGGTATTTACAAGGTATTGCATGCCTAGCGAGAAATTAATTCTAATTGTATCAGAAGGATATGCCAAAGTGAGTATGGAAAAACAGTATAATCCTATGAGCACACGTTTCGTGCTTACTGGCGACTCATCAGCAGAAGCCATCACTTCGCCCCATACCCACTATATGTCTGGACAAGAAGTGTGGCACTGCTCCGGCGTTAAACGACTTCTATTGAACAGAAAGGTCTCACGCCGTCATCCTTTATCCCTCCAGCCCTTACAGTCTGCCCTCTCAACTGGAGTTGAAGTTGCTTCGCCTGGTTGCTGATTTACTCTATTCTATGCAATATCTCTTTTTTTCAGATGTCCCTAATAGAAGGCAGTTTGCAATTGGCTTACACATCCTTCATTTAACCATTAGAGACTTACTTTACTGCGGCTGACTCCTTTTGGAGGATAAGCCGGCTCCAATTTCCATGGAGTTTCTTGGGAATTTGGTACAAGTGGTGTCCCCTCACCACTCGGCTTTTGATCGAGGACGCACCTCTAGCCTTTGCACATCCAAGCGCAGTCTGCAAGGCAGCAGTAAGTTGCATGGTTGCCGGTGGCTGTTGAGAGCTCATTCGCCATTCGGAAGTACGGGGTACTGTCCAGGAGTCCATGTTATCCTGTGGCTGTTGAACCCTTTTGTGGCGGGGAACATACGCCGAGTCATGGTGCCGTCGTCGGGCTCATGTGGTATTTTATAGGAGATCCGATTGCCGGTCGGAAATCCACCACGCCCTGGTGACACCATTAGAGAGTATACTTATAGTGCACATTCGGATTAATCTAAAATTTTCTTAAACGATCTACTTCAAAGAATGAGTCGTCATTAGCCGGCTAAATCTTAATTTCTATTGCACAATTCTATCCCTATCCAAATGCTCTACAGTCGTGCTTGTAACGCAAACACAAATAAGCTGCAAATCGATACCATAATTAAGGCTAATATTTTGTTCGATAATCACTTAACTAATTAATAAGTAATGCATAAAATGTAATCAATCTATCATTTAGCAATCATTAAATTAGACAGGCAAGGTAAGGCTTCAACCGTGATGCTGAAAACAAAAGAGTCGCACAAATTGATTCTCCACAATTTGCATACGTGGGAGGTCGTTTTGCACTATCCGTTTCGCAAAGATCCAATTGATCCCCATGTCCAAGTTCGCGTCGAGTTCGTCATCGTGGTGACTGGGTGCCGATTCGATCCTTTCCTACGAAGGCTTCATCAACGTTCCTACTAGTCGTTGGAAATGAGGCACGATCTAAGCTTCGTTGACTGACGACGTTTTGACACGGTATTTCCCGTCGCCAGTCAACGAAGCTTGGATTGTGTCTCATTTCCAGCGGCTAGTAGGAACGCTGATGAAGCCTTCGTAGGAAAGGATCGAATCGGCACCCAGTCACCACGAAGACGAACTCGATCGGCTCTGCGAAACAGATAGTGCAATGCGACTGCCAACGAATGCAAATCGTGGAGAATCAAGATGTGAGCCTTGCACTGCGCAACCATTCAAGAAATATCTGACAGTAGCACAAATTGCCTTCAATCGTGACAGCAATGCAAATAGCAGTGCAACGCATTCAAAACAGCCACACGAATAGAGTTTTGAACTTGTAAGCTTAACTAACCGTTCAAATGTTTGCGCCTGTAGGTAGTTTTCGCGCACGGATTCAATCAACTGCTTCTGTGTTCGACCGGTGTATCTAAACATTGCATGGCGCAAAAAAAACGAGAAGACAATTAGAACGTCCTACGGAAACGCATAACAAAGAGACGATATCTATTTAAATAAACGTTGTGATCATGATATAAACACCTGACCCAATAATTACTTACATATGTCAGTGTAAACTAAGAATTGAAAAGTTTAGAAGAGGCAATTCGACCAGTAGGAACGATTTCGTCCTTATTGGGAGCTCAACAAGTACTGGTCAGAATTTGCCTAGGACAGGACTCGAACCTGGGCACGTCTGCTTGGGAATCTGGTGCTCTATTCACTGCGCCATAATACTGCACGCGACGCACAATTTCCAGTTGTATTTGGGTTAGCCATTCCTCCACGCGGAGCCTGTGTGGCATCGCTTAAGACAAACTCCCACTAGCCAGCACCAATTTATAACAATAAAGCAAAACTTTTATCACCACACACTCAACAAATGAAACGTTTAATTAACCTAAGTGGATACGTATTATTGTATTCCTGGGATAATTAGACGATCAAGGCTACCGGTTCTGTTTATCACAAACTAATATCTCTTCAAAAAACATACAAACTATAAAAATACTTTAAATCAAGTTTGCGGGTTTGGTTCAAGGTATTGTTACCACCACCCGCGCAATCAATCGTTGTTTTACATTAGTAAAATAGCAAAAGTGTTCATCCATTTATTTATGTTCCGATTTATCCCTTAAAAATAAACAAACTATAATTGCCCCATTGTTAGCTTGCATGCAAATAGCTTCCCCAAACTATATGCACACAAGAACTATATCGCATTTCGACGTACATGATAAGGTATATGGTACTAAATTATGAATTTAAGAATTTTGCTAACATTCGATTTGATATCTAAGGGCAAAAGTAAAAAAACCAAACATCTGAAGTGGTTCAAATAAATTGACAAACAAGCAGACAAACAAAAATAAATAAACGCCAAACAAAATGTGTAAACACTGGCAAAGTTTATATATATATATATATATATATATATATATATATATATATATATATATATAAATATATACATGCACAAAATGCAAACACATTAGCATACATACATGCATACATGCATAAACATAGAAATATGTACATACATACATACATATACCCATACGAACAAAATACATGTATAGAATCATAAAGACTTACATATATAGACATGTATATATGCACACGCATGAATAGATACACATATACATATATAAAAACACCTTAATACATATACATGCATACATACACGCATACATTTATACAAAGATAAATGCATATATATATATGCATGACTTCACTATCTATATATATGCGAGAATACATAAATACATAAATACATACGTGCCTACATGTATAGATATATATATATATATATATATATATATATAAATAACACATCACGTATTTACGTGCATACATGCATAAATAAATACAAAAGAAACAAATGCATATATGCATACGTAAATATATACATGAAAAAATATACCTACATATATACATATATAAATTCATATATACATGAAAAAAAAGGTAAATTAACACATACACACAAAGATATATATATATATATATTTACATACATACATATTCCAAACATACAAACATACATAAATGTATGTAAGCATATATAATTAAATACATACAAGCATACATTCACGCATGCATAGAGACATACATACTCACATACATACATAAATAGAAACATACATAAATGCATATACATATAGATATATACATACATGCATACACACATATACAGATACCTACTTAAATACATATATTCATACATACATACATACATGCATACATACATACATACATATACACACATCACATACATACATACATACATACATGCATACATACATACATACATACATACATACATACCTACATACATACATACATACACACATACATTCATACATACATACATAAAGTACTAGCTGAACATCCACAATCAGTTATTATCGAACTGACACGATGCTACAAAAGAAAGTGATATTGAATTGAACATTTATATAATTAGACTAATATTGACTGCGCGGGAGGTGATAACAGTTACTGTAATCAAACTTGAAATCTTGATATAAACACCTATATGGACGAAACCGGTCTACTAATTGAATTGCCTTTTCTTCATTATACAATATTTTGTTTTATACTGACAAAAGTATGTACATGATGGAATTGGTGCTTATATCAATAGTGCAACCTTGATTAAAGTAACTTTTCTCACTGTTTTGTATAAGGTCGCACTAGCCAATATCCTAATTGTAACCCGTATTTACACCATAAGCATAAATAATATCAATAATAAAACATCACTATCAAATTAAAATGCAATAGTCACACTTTTGCATTTATAAAATCTGTCCAAAAAGCAAATCTGGAATTAACGGTTATGGCAGGACATATTGGTACAACTTTTATACAAAAACATACTTCTTGCATAATAAATAACTTATTATAGATTATTGCATTCCAGAAGTGCACGATAATTTGCAGTTAAATTTAAACTACTGACTATCGCAAATTAGCAAAGGGAATAGGAAAATTAAGGTAAAATCGAAGATATAATTTCAATTCAAGGTAACAGTTATTATTACGAAAGAGACTCTAAACTGCTACTCTAACCCAGTGATTATTTTGTCAGGTAATGCGAGTAGGTGGACGACACAGACTGTTAGACATACGCGTATTAGAGTAAATTTAAAATAATGTAAATTATTATGCAAACGCAACGCAGTGACCATACCTACTAGGTAACAACTCTCCAAATGATACCAGCATCATGATAGTCCTACTATAAAGTGTGCAGAGGAAGGATCCGTCAATTAATAATAATGCGTTAAAACTAGTAGCGAGGGCCAAACATTTGATCATAAAGAATAAATAATAAAAGCGCAATACCTCATACCCAATTGTATATGTTACAGTTCCCGGATTAAAATAAAACACAATATTTGACATTCAAATTAGTTTTGCTTTATCAGTTTTGATTTTTTAACTTTGATTACCGTGACATTCTGCACACGAAATGAGATTAATATACCGGGAATTTGAAATAGCTGCACTTATACTGAGGTAAGGATTGGTCTGCTAATTGCAAATAGATGTGGATATACATATATATATATATATATATATATATATATATATATATATATATATATATATATGTAGATTTAGTTGTTGAGTGAGGGTTTTCATGTGCGCTAGACACATGCATATATTGAGTTCAGTTACTGAGACAATGTTTAAAGTCATTGGTGAGTCGAAAAATATAAATAGAACGGTTTCGGAACAAGGTTACCGCATTTGCTTAAATCTGCTACTGTGTGCATTGTGCTGTTTATAGTTGCCTGAGGATGGTGCTGGAAATTACGCACCGAAACGTCGCTAGTAAACAAAGATGTGATAGAACCGCATTTCTATTGGTTAGTGTGAACGTTATTGAAGCCTTCGGAAGAAAGGGACGAATACAAACCCAGCCGGATTGAAGACTCAAAAGAAATGCAAATTGTGATCAATCGGATCTTAGTGAAACTGTTAGTGAAAAGCTACTACCCGCGTACGCAAAACGCGGCATTGAAAAATATGAAGCTGGCACTCCGCAATCAAATTTCAAAAAATACCTGTCTAATAATAAAGGCTGTTTGATTCGTCTTTTCTTTAATCAAGGTGGCGATCTGGATATAAACACCTGACCAATTAAGTACATACATTTGTCATTATAAACTAAGTAGTGTAAAGTGTAGAAAAGGCAATTAATCAAGTAGACCGGTTTCCTCATCATTGAGGACACACCACGAGCGTCCAGAATTTGCCGCGGACAGTTCACGAACCTGGGCACGTGTGCTTCGGCATCTGGTGCTCTATCTACCGCAGTCTACACACAATTTTCAGTTATGTAATAACTAGTGTTTTTTTGGTTAGTCTTTCTTTTAGGTAGAGCCGACATAGCTTCCGTTTAGCCCAAAAATTCCAACTAACCATCCGCAATCTGTCGTTATGGAACAGATATCACGTTATATTTGGCATCGATATTGATATAAACATTTGCATAATTAAACGATCATTGGTTGCGCGGGCAGTGACTATAATTACTTTTAATCAAGTTTGCGAGCTTGAAGTAAACACCAATCCCCATTGTATTTAACCAGTCGTCGAACAACATAACAAAACCACAGCCAGTCGCAACGCATGTTGTTCGACGACGACTGGTTAAATACAATGGGATTGGTGTTTACTTCACGATCGCAAACTTGATTTAAAGCATTGTTACCACCATCCGCGCAAACAATTATTCTTAAATACCTGACCTGTTATTTACATACATTTTTCAGTATAAACTAGGCATTTTATAGTGTAGAAAAGGCAATCCATCCTTATTGTGAATTCATCACGTACTATCCTGGGCAGATCTACTGCGGAATCTGCTTTTGTAACCACTGGACCATCCAACTACATGATACACACACTTTTCAGCTATATATATACTAACTAATGTTCCTTGATTAGCTCTTTCTATACTATAAAATTCTTAGATTATAATGACAAACGTATGTACATAATGGGGCAGGTGTTCATATCAAGATCGCACTCTTGATTAAAGTAATTCTTTTTATCAACGCCTGCGCAATCAATGTTTGTTTAATCATATAAATGAGTCGCCTTAGTTGGTCTACTCTTGTGCACGTCTGATTATCCCGGAAGGTCTAGACAAGTCAATAGGTTGGACTTGTGCTAACTACTCTATTCTGTGCAATGTGTTTAAGAACGAAATTTTTTCAAACAAAATTATTATTTATCAAGCAATCGCTGATTGAGCGGGTTCTGTTAAAACAACATACCGAAATTAACTCGAACGATGATCATGGAAGTAAAAAAACGCGGCCGTACGTGGGGCTGATGTTAGTTTTCATATGTTCTGCAACTGATTTCATACAATGACAATGGCGTTTGCCTTAAGCCTGCAAACACGATTTAAAGAGTTATGAAGGCGAGTTGTGTGTAATTCAAGCTCCCATACTCGATAATAAAAAAATTGTCAACACTCGCGCATCCAACAAATGTCAGTAAGTGCGACTGACAGTAGTTTCGCTGTATTTCGCGTTTGCTTATACAAAATTGGATTGGTGTGTACCTCAGACGCACAAACTTGATTCAAACAATTTGTCCCCACCCGCGTAATCAATGATCGTTTAACTGTAAACCTTGTATACTTAAGGCGAGTGCTGCAAGTCTTTTAAATTCGCGAATGAGGAGAAATTTTGAAAACCCACATTTCAAGTCAAGACGATGACCATAGGAGGTGGAAACGTGGTAGAATGTGCAATTGGAGGTAGGTTTGCGACATGATAGATAAAGTGGTAATTGGCTTTTACCTCATGGGAAATATTTAAAGGCACCCTTCCTTGGTGCACATTTCGAAACAGGCTAGTAAATCAAGTTCGATATTTCCATTATGCATTTAATTTGTACATTTGCCTGGTTAGTCTTATAATAGCTAACTGACGCTTTGCTAGATAGGTGCTTGCCACGTATGTGTATAACCAACTAAACGAAAATAAGGCGGCTGAAATTTAATTTCAATTAGTTGGTGTACACAGCAGATATTAAAATACAATCAGGAGAGATGCGCACTTATCTAGTTGAACGTCAGTTGGCAATCAATAATTGTTTAATTACTTACTTACTACTTTACTGCGGCTGGCTCCTTTTGGAGGATAAGCCGGCTCCACATTTCATGGAGTTTCTTGGGAATTTGGTACAAGTGGTGTCCCCTCACCACTCGAATTGTTTAATTGGATAACTTATATTCATGTAGCGAAAGCTGCAAGCAGTTAACGTTCGTGACTGCGTAGACTTTGTGCAGTCGACATTTCCAATCAAGTACAGTGCATGCGAGACTACTGGAGGTGAGAGACGCATATCTAATTTTGCTTACCTTATACATGCATTGCGGTTTCATCCTCGTTAGTCAGTTTGCCCTCGTGCTCTGGTGATGATCACAGAAGGTTGAAACGCGTCAGTACGTTGCAGCTGGCGGTAGTTTTGCTTTATCGTGCGACTGGTAAAATTCAATAAGATTGATGATAATATCAAGCACTCAAACTATATTTAAATAAATACCACATTTGTTATATTACCTTGGTTTATTACTTTTGATGGTTTGCGGACCGATGAGGGATATCGACAAAGGTATGCGAAATATTTCCCTCGAATAAAACGTAACTGGACAAAATCTGGTGTTTAAAGTTTGCGATTTGCATTCTCGTGGTGTCGCTTTGCACTATCAGTTTCGCAAAGACCCGATTGATCTCCAATTCCATATACGCATCGAGTTTGCCTTCGATTTGGTTGAGTGCGGATTCGTCGCGTTCTTCCGAAGGCTTCAACGTCGTTCATGCTGTCCACCGGAACCGCGGTACGATCTAGATTTCGTGAACTGGCCTCTAATCACACACACACACATATACGCACAGTACAATGCTCACAATAGCAGATTTAAGCAAATGTGCTATTGTGAGCATTGTACTCTCTCTCTCTCTCTGTGTGTGTGTTTGTGTGTGATTAGAGGCCTGAGGATGAAATGGGAAATGACATATCGAACCGTCGCCAGTCAACGAGCATTAGATTGTACCTCAGTTCCAGAAATTAGTATGAAAGACGTTGAAGCCTTCGGAAGAGAGACACGAACCCGCATCCAGTCAAAACGAAGACAAATTCGATGCGCACTTGGAATCAGGCGTCAATCGGACCGTCGCGAAACTAATAGTGCAAAGCGACAACTCGCGAACGCAAATCACAGCGATTCAACTTTGGACGCTCGCACTGCGGAAAAATTTGAAAGATATTCGTCAGAAAAATCTGGTGCTTATCACAATACAAATGAGGCAAGTTTAAACATCCAGTTTTACAATTTTTTCATTCATTTAAGCTACTATAATGATGGTTTACTCTACCGATGAATTGAATTGTAAACAGAGAATTTTAAATATAAATTTTCGACTACAACAGCGATACTTTCGGGCATAATAGCGGAGTTGCACACGAATCACGAATGAATGAATGAGTTTTGTGGAAATGGTGAATCAATGATAAATTCCCGATGGATAACCGTACTGTGCTAAGGCGAATAAATGACAGTAAGAAAATTTGTACACCAAAAACCAATTGTGCTGCTAGAAAACAAACATGGGTAGCTTGGGACGAACTACCATTTCTCTAGATCGAGTTTGACAAAGTCAGTTCAAATTATTGTGTTCACTTTGCTTAACCCGTCGCACCGGATACAACGTGTGTCATTAGTCGCACATACTGATGTGATTCACCATTCCATGGTTATCTTGAGATTTAAAAAAAATGAATTTCGGAGTGATTTTCGTCATTCGGTTGTCCGTTTTGCTCAGATGATGACAAAAGAAAACGAAACGCGTCAGCACGTGCGAGTAGCAGTGGTTATGCTACCTTTTGCGGCGGGTTAAACAAATTGGGAGTGATGTTTGGCTTAAATTCGGAATTTTCGTGAAGAGTGCTATCGCAACTTGCACAATCAATAACTGCTTCATATTATAATGATTATGTACGATTTGCAGCGGATGCAAACAGTTTATGATGTCAGTGACCGCGTAGACATTGTGAAGCCAAATTTTTCCAGTCAAGTTCGATGGTTAAGAGACTATTCGAGGTGAGCGATTCATATCTCATTTTACATACCTTATGTATGCCTTTGGAGTTGATCGTCATTATTAAGATTGTCGTCGTGCTCCGGTTGTAACCATGGAAGATCGAAACGCCCCACCACATGGGCCTGACGCCAGCTTTAAAAAATTGTCTGACTAGTTGTAAACAAGTATGTATTAGGTGTTGCGAACCTAGTAACAAATTCGTTCAGTTGTGACCAGAAGGATAAACCAAAGGCAGCATGAACGGAAAGTATAATCTCATGCACATTCGTTTCCTGTTTACTGGCGACTCATCAGTAGGAGCCGGTATTACGCCCTTTAACCACTATATATTTTGGTCGAAGAATGTGGAATAATAGAACGGTACAATCTCCTAGACGAATGTGTAAACTTGCATTAGCGTCCTATTATCCCACATGCTCACCCAAATATATAGTGATTAAAGGGCGGCAATGGGCTCCTACTGGATGAGTCGCCAGTAAGCACGAAACGAATGTGTATGAGATTATACTTTCCGTTCATGCTGCCTTTGGTTTATCCTTCTGGTCACAACTGAACTAATTTGTTACTAGGTGCGCAACACCTAATACATACTTGCATATATATTAGATCCGCGCAACAAACAGTATTGATTTGTTATAGTTGTAAACAAGGTGATTGTTGCTTATCTCATGCTGGCAGACTTTATTTTAAAAAAATTGTTATCACCACTCGCACAAGTAACGATTTTTTGGTAGATAGCGTTCCTTATAAATCAGAATTATTCAACGTATTATACTTTGCATTAATGGCGGTTTTCATTTAGTTTGCTATGCCAACTGATAATTTCGATGTCCAATTTAGGCGTCGTTTTTGCCTCTGTGTGTGTGTATTTGTATATAAGTGTTTAGGATAATGCTTTAGCATTTTGCATGCACAGTGCGTATTTAAAACACCAATGAACACACAAACACACAAGCACACACGTGAGCAGCTATCCAGTCTGATGTTTATGCAGGATTAACTTAGTCCAGTTGAATTCGAGTAAACTGGTGGCGATTTCGATTACATTTAGCCAAGAGCTGTCATTAGAGTAAGACATGACCTCAAAAAGATTAACACTTCGCAATTTTCCCTTGAGTACACTATATTTACCGCCTGATGTGCATCTGGAATAAACAGCCATCTTCCAAAATAAAAGACTTAAAAAAGGCTTTATTTGCAGCTCTTTTATTTTGTTTGTTAATGTTTCTCTTTCTAATACCCGTCTTAACTTCTCCCTCGTCTCCTCCCCCTCCCCTCCACTCTCTCTCTCTCTCTCTCTCTCTCTCTCATTTATCATTCCATCTTTCTCCTTTTCACTTTTCAACGTCTTCGCCACTCTCTTTCACTTCCTCTGTATACCGACCCTTCATATTCATCCCTCGCATTGTACCGTTTCCGTCTATCTATATTCGCGTTTCCGCCGTGTCCTCCTAGCTACTGACATTTCTCATCGCCTCTCTTATAGTTTATTTCTCTTGGGTATCATCCGAATCACAATTTTGGAAGGCTACGTCGCCTACTTCCAGTCACTGCCGCTTTCCATCGCCTCTCGCATACTCTTTCTCTCCTCCTTCTCATCCATCGCATTCTTTGCCTTCTATCTCTTCCTACTCTCATTCTATATCGTCTCGTTCTGGTCATTCACACTTTCCATTTTATATCCTTTGCAATACTCCAATTCCACATTCTCCGTCGTGTTATCTCTGTTTCCTCATATTCACTTTCCATTGTCCTCGTTTTATACTCTACATCATTTCTCAAGGATTCATTTAATTCTATTCCAACTGTTGACACATATTCGCATTCTTCAACATCTCGTTCTAAGAATTCTCACTTTTCATTTTGTGCCTCACATTCTAACTCTCATCTTTAAACATTATCCCTTTCAATCTTTACCTCAATTGCTATCTTTTTCTACATTTTTTTATAACTTTATTTAGCTTCTCTTTAGTTTATTCCGCGTTCATTCTCCTTTCTTACACATCCGCTTGCCATACATACATAATTTTCAATTTGACTATCTTCTCAATACGCACTTCCTTTCCTCCACTATTACACACAGTTCTCCAATTCCTGTCCTCCTTCACTTTTTCCTTTCTCACACTATATCATTATTTAGCTTCTCTCTGACGCGCTAGCATTTGTCATACACCTCCTTCTTTGCTCTAACTTTTCACACTATTTCAAGTAATTCTTGCCACCTTATTCCCTTTTCGCTCTCTTTCTATTCCCGCTGCTATCTCTTTCCTAAGCTCACCTTTTTGTATTTCTTGATTTATTTCTCTTTTATATCTTTCATCTCTGTTTCATAATTTTCATTCTCTTATCTCCTCATTTTCTGTGTTCGTCCTCCTTCTCCCGTTTTCTCTAATATGCAAACATTCTCTCGCATGATTTTCTAACTTTAGCATATCTCCTCCTCCTGTACCTCATTTTTACACGTTCTCTCTCACACTCATAGCCCCTTATTCTCCTTTACACACATGTTATGTATCTTCCTTTTCCCTTGTCTCTTACTTCCCATCTCTCACAACGTAGCTAAACTACCGCCATTCGCACGTAATGACGCGTTTCGATCTTCTATGATCATCATCAGGGTACGACAAAAAAGGATAGCGAGGATCAAACCGCATTGAATATATGTGGAAATCAAGTTTAGATATGCGGCTCTCACCTCTAGCAGCCTTGCATACATTGAACTTGACTGGAAATGTCGGCTGCACAATTTCTATGCAGTCACGAACATAAGCTGTTTGCAGCTTTCGCCACACACATATATATATGTAATACAATTCAACAATCATTAATCTCGCGGGTGGTTGCAACAATTCTTTAAATCAAGTTTGCCAAATTCAAGTAAACACCAATCCCATTGTATCTGACCAGTAAAAAAGCAGCAGTCACACGTAATGGTGCGTTTGGACCTTCCGGGATTAGCATCAAAGTATGACTGAAAACCGGCTATCTAGGTTCTAATCAAAATTCATATATGGGGTAGGAAAAATCAGATGTTTGACACCCGACCCTATCAATATCACATACTTTGTACTTTCTAGACATTGTCTTTGCAGCCACAGGCAACTTTTTGCAGTTTTCGCCACATTTATAGCTAATAGCAAACGTTTAAGCAATGTTTGCGAGCCTAAGATAAACACCAAACCCATTGTGCCTGGACAGTCATATATACTGACGTGTTTCGACATATTATGATCATCGTCAGAGCACGAGAATGCTAGATCAGAAAACCCCACCTTCGCAATGAAGTTATTAGTGTCGGAAGCAGTAGAGACAAAAACACTTACAAATAAGGAGATTAATGTGGATTCCTTAAATCGAGGTAACGATGTTGATCCATTATGCACATACATTTGTCAGTGCAAAATAAGTATTTCATAGTATAGAAAAGGCTGACCAGAAAACATTAGATAGTATATATAGATGAAAATTGGTTTTAGTGTGTCGAAGAGTGGCTTAGTGGGTAGAACAACAATTTACGAAGCAGAAGTTCCAAGGTTCAAGCCCTGTACGCGGCAAACTCTGGACAGTACATGGTGAGTTCCCATTAAGATCGAAACCGATCTACTGGATGAATTGCCTTCTCCATACTATGCAATAATTAGTTCACACTTAAAAATATATGTAAATAATGGGTCAGGTGTTTATATAGAGATCGCAACGATGATTAAAAAGTAATTGTTAACACCGCCCGCGTAACTAATGCTGGTTAAATTAACGTGGATTGTTCGTTTCCTGTATTCTGCAGCAAAATTACATGCTTAAATAAGATTTAAAAGAAACATGTGCGCGACAAGGAATAGATCATTTACCTGATTATCGGGTTGCGATCCGATTTGTTTGCATCCGCTGTCTTCCAGATTTTTTCTCAAGAATTGTCGATAACCGGATACGGTTATCTTTTTCAATGGAAAGCTCATATCATAATAAGTTGACAATCAATATGTCAAGTGGAAATATTAGTTTAAACTACCCCATTTATACTTGTTGTTAGATCTCTTAAGCATAAAATGCTAAGAAAGCGTATGTCAAATTGGTTTGTGTATATGTCTGCATGTGTACACGCTTCGAAATGAGATTACAATGATTTAGTCACAATTACTGACAACTCATTAGATAAGCGTACTCCATGCCTGTGTGTATGTATTCTCTTTGTAGATTTGACCGCATGCGGGACCAATTGCAGTAATCATAGGTCGGTAGTCTAACTTTTTCCACATGATATTTTTGGCCTCGTTGAAAGATTGTTCTCTTTTAGTTTTCAATTAGCGATTGTCTGAATGACGTTTGGACAAGATTTTCCATTGTTCGAACGTCCATTTTTAGACAATCAGCTAATTGAAGGCTTAAAGAAGAAGGGACAAGTGAGAACCCATCAACTGAGGCCAAAAATTACATCATCTGAAGATGGAAAAAGTTCAAGATTTTACCGACCTATGAGTGCTTCCAATTGTCCCGCACAAGAAAAAATGCGGTCAAATCTACAAAAAGAAGGACAGCACTGCGCAACCAAATGCATCATTTAAAATGTATGTATTCTCGTTTGTTTTTGATTGAGGAGTAATCAACTATTGCACGTGTACACTCATCCCAGTGAAATGACAGCGATTTAGCAACATCTGACTAATCACTAGATAAGCGTATGCCACATCTGTGTGTTTGTGTATGTGTGTGCGTGAGCGTTTGCTTAAGACTGAGAAATAATCTGTTACATGTAATTAACGGCACGTGTAACGGAAATTCACATGAAACTAAAATGATAACTGTCATTTCCTAAACGCACACGTCAGACCTATTTTTACACGTACTATCCTAAATGAATTACGAGTGGCATCCTGGTGAGGAGGGGGCAAGATACTGTGAATAGAGTAAATAATTTAGAGTTAGCAAAATCAAGTTAGAAACGGAAAAGTATTCTATTAAGGTGGATAGTTAAAATAAAATAAAAAGGGGTCGTAAAAGAAATTGAAAATTGTCTGATAAAGAAAGATGCAAACATAAATGTTTGTTAAAAGGTGCTACACTAACAACAGAACGTAAGATAACAGATAAAATAAGATAACAAGTAATCAAGGATGAAATAATAAGATAATCAAAAATAAATTAGGCGATATTGAATCACTCACTCATCCACCTCTGTAAGTTAATATCAGTCCAGTGTTCTTATTCTTTTACTTGAGCGAGTTTCTGATTCTGATTCTGATTCGTGCAATCTTCGTTTTCTACCATTATTTAGTGCTGTATTCCAAATAGGACCTAGTGATTTTTCTACGGCTGTTTCATTCATTATGTCATTTCTCGATTTAATTTCGATGGATTCTCTAATCAGTCTAGTCGATCTGCTACGGCTACAAATTGATATACGTCTGCACCCATCCCAATTAATTGTGTGTCCTGTCTCTACTGTATGGCGTGCAAGATCTGGTCTATTAACATGGGCATACTTGCATGCGGTTTTATGTTCCCCTCTTCTAACCTTAATTGGGCGCATGGTTTCACCCACATACATCAGGTTACAGTCGTTACATGGAATTTCATATACTCCTGATGTGTCTAACGGTTCTATTTTCTCCTTTTGGTTGGGAAGTTTAAAACCTAGGGTAAGGGTCTGTTTTAAAATAGTACGTATATTGTATTTTGATGCTACCATTTTTATTTTCCTACTTAGTTTAGAGTCAGGTATAACCATTACCCTCCGGTCATCTTTTAATTTATTTGACTTCACGTACTTCCAGTCATGATTAAATTTACTTATAACGCTCATTATAGTTGCTTCAATTAACTTTAGAGGATACCCATTAGCACTGAATATTTCTCGCAGTCTACCTAATTCAATCTCTCTATGTTTTTTATCTGTTAATCTTAAGCTTCTTATTATCATCGATTTTAAGATACCGATTTTCATTCTATATGGATAATTTGAATCAAAATTAACAACAAGTGTAAATGGGGCAGTTTAAACTAATATTTCCACTTGACATATTGATTGTCAACTTATTATGATATGAGCTTTCCATGGAAAAAGATAACCGTATCCGATTATCAAAAATTCTGGAGAAAAAATCAGGAAGACAGCGGATGCAAACAAATCGGATCGCAACCCGATAATCAGGTAAAATTACATGCGGACACTGATGTACCAACACACGTCAGCATTAAAAAATAATTGATTTCGCGGGTGGAAGTAACAATTCTTTAAATCACGTTTGCGAGCTTGAAGTAAACACCAAACCCATTGTATTTAACCAGTCGTCGAATAACATAACAAAACTACCGCCAGCCGCAACGCACTAACGCGTTTCGACCTTCCTTGATCATCATCAGAGTACGAGGGCAAACTGACTATCGAGGATCAAATCGCATTGAATATATATGGAAATCAAAGATAGATATGCGGCTCTCACCTCTGGCAGTTCAGCATATATTGAACATGAGAGAGCCGCATATTTAGCTTTGATTTCCATATATATTCAATGCGGTTTGATCCTAGCTAGTCAGTTTGCCGCCGTATTCTGATGATGATCATGGAAGATCGAAACGCGACAGTGCGTGCGACCGGCGGTAGTTTTGCTCTGTTGTTCAACGACTGGTTCAACGACACGTCAGAATTATACGTCCGAATTAAGCATTCCTGCATACGTGTATGTGAGTGTGTGCGCATTAAACAACTATAACCTACCGAAAAGAAGAACCCTTCGGTACAACACTGCTCTTCCGTCGTCGTTCTTTTTTGACATCGTGGCATCGAAAGAAGGCGTGGTGTTCTATACACAGCTTCCAGAAATTTTTGCACTCATTTCGCGACTCGAACAAGAACTCCACAGCGTTCTGTTTGTTTCGCGAACAGGACGAAAAAAGCGCACACAAACAGAAAAATACGAGCAAAATTAAATAAAAAGTATATATTAAAGGTGGTCATCAAAATAAACGCTAGCATTGGGTTAGAATTCAACTTCTCGGTTATGTAACATAATGTGTGTGTGTGTGTAGCCCAAACGAAAATTGAACATTTTCCACTGTGCGTCTCATAAAATTCAGTTTTCAAAACAAAGCAGAATTTATGGCAAGAGCGTGTGGAAAATCTTGTTCTAACGTCACTTTCAGACAGACAGCTCATGGAAGGCTTCGAAAGGAAGGGACAAGATTTTCAATGATGAGTACAATTTTCCATCCAAGTTATAAATTTTCTATATGAAAACCAATATAAGGATTGCTTATATTCCCATTCGTAATACTGTCATCCTAAATTTTCTGTTAACTAACATTACCATTTCAATATGCAACAAGAAAAAGAACATTTATACGACAAAAGAATTGTTTCTTTCCCATATTCTTATGAAGTATCTACAAATGACCATCTCTTTATATATAAATTGAAAGGCCAAACAAAATATAAAATGTAAACATGGAGTGTTAAATAAGGAAACTAATAGCCAATTGCGTTCATCACCTCCAGTTCGAAAACGTTTCCAGTCAACGAGAGCAGCAACTGATTCCAGTAGGCACAATGGTTAATGACATTAGCTGCACGAGGTAAATGTAAGAAAATTAAGATATCGATATTTCGACAGAGTGAACTGTCACAGAAAGGGTAACTAAGCCAGTTGGCCTCAAAGTTCCAACTCTCATGCAAGTTATCCTCAATTCGCACACTTAGAAATACACTAAAATTTGCACCTTACTTCACGAAAAGTAATTCGTGTGACAGACCGATAAATCCACATAATAATAATAATTATTATTATTATAACAATGTGTGATGGACATTTTTACCAATACACATCGTTCATTCTTTTTTACTGTTAGGTAAACTTAAATTACGGACACACCGAAATATCAACTATTTAAAGAGTGCATTTTGGCATGGAGACCCATTTCTGGGCTTAAAGAAGGAAAAATATGTAATATGTTACAAATAAGCAACAATAGGAGAATTATTTGATAACAGACTGTAAAATTGATTTTTAGTCAGCTAACAAAATATTCAGCACAAAAGGTAAATAAACTTAATAGATTAATCAGGTCAAGTATTGTTTTTAACCGAAGACGACCACGTGAAGACCGGAAATTATGGCAGATAATACAAATACTTTAAGAATAAAAACAAATATAAATAGATTCGTTTTCACTGAGGATTCCACATTTTACACAAGTTGTTTTATTCCTGTGAGTATGATGTCAACCCTGAAGATGGAGCTGGAAATGATGTCCCGAAAATTCGGAAAAAGTCGGAAAATTTGATTTCAACGTCATATTCAGACAAGCAGATGCTGAAGGCCTTCAAAATGAAATCAATCAAGGCCAAAAAAAATCAGTGCACCTGGAAATGTAAGCGATTCAAGATTTTACCGACCTACGAGTACCATCAACTGTCGCACGCACTGACGGTAGTTTTGCAGTTGTTCGACGACTGGTTAAATAAAATGAAATTGGTGTTTACTTTAAACTCGCAAATGTGACTTAAAGAATTGTCACCATCATCCGCGCAATCACTTAGTGTTTAATTGGATACTCTACGAGGATCTTCTGTTTATTTAGCTGAGGATAAAGGATATTGCATTTAACAGCTTCCGCAGTGCGCAACTCTTACGTTTTCTTTGTTTTGTAAAGAACTTTCAAATCCGCCTGATGTAGAGTGGATTATTTATAAAGACTGATTTCACCTATTGTGGAAGCCTTCTCCCCCATGCTAGTTTGGTTTTGTCTGAAATGCGTCTGAATTCGCCTGGTTGGCAATTGGCTAGTTCGGTGGTCAGGGTTTGGGAAAGCTGACAGTGAGGAGCAACTCACTGCCCTGGGCACAGTCCTATCTATAGAACATTTTATTACCATCGGTACCCCTAAGATCGCAGCCAAAGGATGAACCCAGATGGCCGAGTAGCCATCAGTAACCATCCACAGCCATTTGTGATCGTACCAATAACCATATGCAGGGCCCTACACGTTTAACTGGTCGTAGGAATCACAAGTGGCCCAACACGCACAACCAACTTATATAAGTCGCGTTTCAGTATGTTAATGGTACAAGCCAATCTGAAAATAAACTTGCATAAAAGAGAAACGGGTCGTTCAAACAGTGGGTTCGAAAAGGGCCTACATCTGTTAGCTATATAGACCAGATAAATTATACTTGACCATTGGAGAAAGCGCAACGGTTGCTAGCAGTACACGTTCAGTACAAATGCAGGAATTCGATATTGTTGTGCTATTAAAAAATTAATATCACCAGTCTCTTTTTATTATAATCAAGGTTGCGGTCTTGATATAAACACCTGACTCATTAATTACTTACATGCATGTCAGTATAAACTAAGAATTGTATTGTGTAGAAATGGCAATTCATTCAGTAGACCGGTTTCGTACTTATTGGGAACTCATCAGGTACTGGCCAGAATTTGCCGCGGCCGGAATCGAACCTGGGCACGTCTGCTTCGGAATCTGGTGCTCTAACCACTGAGTCATCCTCCCGCACAGGGTTAGGGCTAGGGTAGCTCAGTATTTAGAGCAGCAGATTCCGAATCAGACGTTCGAGCCCTGTCCGCGGCAAATTCTGGCCAGTACTTGATGAGTTCCCAATAAGGACGAAACCGGTCTATTGGATGAATTGCCTTTTCTACACTATACAATTCTTAGTTTATACTGACATATGTAAGTAATTAATCGGTCAGGTGCTCATACCAAGACCGCAAACTTGATTATAATAATTGTTATCACCGCCCGCGCAACCAATGTTCGTTTATATCTCTTTTTAAGTTATAAGAAGATTACTTTTACACAATTAATGAGCGCATTCGAGTTACTATTTATACACAATAATATGCATACTTGATAAAAGTAGATCCGAGTCTCTGCAAACAAACATTTGTAACAGTCTTGAGTCATACAACCGGATATATACGTGCTCAGCAATGATCTTGCAAAGTTCTAACAAAACTAGTAGCCAATTCGAATGGGAACCACACGGCGCGATCTCTGCATTTGAACTTAAGAGGTGGCGTCACAAGTCGAGCCTTACCCTACCATCTCCGGAGCTCGTGCATGTTAGCACGATCAATGACGAGAGACGTCGTTGGCACCGATTGGATCAGAACATTTACTGTCTGATAATGGGAAAGATAAGTTTCTTGCCCGCGTTGCTGAGACCACCAACGAAGGCGAACTGGTCGTTAGGCCGGAAACAGTCAACGCTTTTGTTAAAAACATGGGCGGTAAATAACTTGCTACAGGGAGGTTCTTCGTATGCTACGCTGTTACGTCACTAATTCGTTCATTTCTTAAAGGATTCACATGCAAAAAGAATGCGTTAGGAAACTTGATGAAACAGCCACACTAACATGCAGAACAAGTAAAACAAGGTCTAATGTTTTGTTTTTTTATGTCAGTTAGCTACAATGTAAAGTCAAATATAAGTTCAAACTGGCTCAGCAGTTATAGCACCAGATTCCGAAGCAGGCGTGCTCAGGTTCGAGCCATGCCCGCGGAATATTCTGGACAATATGCGATGAGTTCCCAATTAGGACGAAACCGGTCTACTGGATGAATCGCCTTTTCCACAATATAAAATACTTAGTTTATACTGACATGTGTAAGTAATTAATGAGTCAGGTGCTTATATCAAGATCGCAATCTTGATTATAGTAATTGTTATCACCGCCCGCGCAACCAATGTTCGTTTAATTATATAAATGTTCATTTCAATACCACTTCTCCATGTAGTGTGATGTCTATTCAGTAATGACACATTGGGGATGGTAAGTTGGAACTTAGGGTCTAGATGGATGCCATATGAGCTCTACGTAAGGTAAAAAAGGATAACCAAGTTACATTAGTTAGTATATAACTGAAAATTGCGTGCAGTGTAGTGTGCGCCAGGGTGGTTCAGTGGTTAGAGCACCAGAGTCCGAAGCAGACTTGTCCAGATTCTAACTCTGTCCGCGGCAAATTCTGGCCAGTACCTGATGAGTTCCCAATAAGGACGAAACCGGTCTACTGGATGAATTGCCTTTTCTACACTATACAATTCTTAGTTTATACTGGCATATGTAATTAATTAATGGGTCAGGTGCTTATATCAAAACCGCAACCTTGATTATAATAATAAGTATATAAGAGGTTTCGAGGTGAATCGAAAAGGCGAAGTAATGCAAACGGCTTGTAACTTACACAACCCTCCGGATGCAACTTTATAAGGAACTTCTTGCGTCGGAAACTCAACTTTCGTATTCGCGCCCACGAGAACACGTTAACGCGCACATTGCACTTAAACAGTAGCACGCCTTGCTGCGCCACCGATAGACTGATTACCACACCTTCGTCATCCTGCAATCGTGAATTGAATAAGTTTAAAAAACAGTACAAAAATACAAAGGAAACTGTCAACAAATTTTTCTTTCAATTTCATATAAAAACGTCAGTTATAGTGTGAAATGCAGTTCTACTTCTCTGAATCACCGTCAGAACAGGCGGACAATCCGACATACATGGATCCACCCAAAGTTAGGCATAGTATCGATGGGACGCAGAACCGCGGCCCTATCGCATAGTAGTCTCACTTTTCTAGTGAATTCCCGGCACATTGGCTGCACAATTTCTACGCGGTCACCGTAAAAACATGTTAAGCAATACAACAACATTATTGTAGGCTGTACAGTAAAACAAGCATTATTTGTGCGAGTGATGATGTCAGTTCTTCAAATCAAGTTGGCGAGCATGAAGAAGACACAAATCCAGGTGCACTAAGCAGCAAAACTACCGTCAGTAAGGCAAACTGACGCGTTGTGACCTTCGCCGTGCTCCGATGCTGATCATCACACTCGGTACGTGTGCCGATATTGTGCGACTGGTTAGATAGAGTTGGGTTGGTTTTCCTATCAAGCTCGCAAGCCTGATTTTAAGAATAATTTGATGCTGTTCAAACAAGTAATTGCCTCCTGCGAAACTCAATTCGCGTCAATGCCCGGAGCTGACGGTGGAGTTGCTGAGTTATGCGATTGGTTTAAAATGATATTTTGGTTAATTTCGGCCCGAACAGCATCATCATCATCATCATCACCACCACCACCAGAAATTCATAAGCACATTAAAACGGATGCTTCAATGGCGTATAACCGTGGCTCGTGTATATCCCTAGTGAAAATATATATTGATACAACCTCAAAGAACCCCAGCTAATTAGAAGGGAAGATTAGCGCAAAACCGGTTAATGAGATGAGACTATTAAACAAGCAATGATTGCGCGAGTGGTGGTAACAATTATTTAGATCAAGTTTGTGAGCTTGAAGTAAACATCAATCCTATTGTATTTAATCAGTCTTCGAAGAACATAGCTAAATGCCTGCGACGGGCGGTAGTTTAGCTATGTTGTCCGACGACTGGTTAAATACAATAGGATTGTTGTTTACTTCAAGCTAGCAAACTTGATTTAAAGAGTTAAACAGATGATACTATCTAGGAAAGTTGATTTTAGGTAGTCCATAGAAAACCTATTTATCTCGACATATCTATCAAATGCCTATTAAATGTGCAAGCATATTCAGTCCATATAAATTAGATAGGTTCTATAAAACATATTTTTTCTGATCGTTAAACTATTCCCTTACTAATTATAGACTTCTTCCAGTCAATTACGTATTATGTTTTGCGCATCTAATAACAAATTAGTTCAAATATGATCAGAAGAATAAACCAAAGACAGCATGAACGGAAGGTATAATCTCATGTGCACATTCGCTTCGTGGTTACTGGAGACGCATCAGTAGGAGCCGGTATTACGCCCTTTACACACGGTATATTTAGTTGAGGAATGTAGGAAAAAGTACTGCACAATCTCCTATACAAATGTATAAACCTGCAGTAGTAGAGCTAACTTCATAAAAAGTTTACGGCAATGTGACTTCAACGGTAACACACACTATATATATATATATATATATATATATATATATATATATAAAGGATACCAAAAAAATGGCTATTGTGTCAGAACCCGATACCAACATTATAGTACCGAAAAGGTACATGGTACTAACACAATTGGTTTCAGGGTATGCTAAAGTTTACCAAAATCATTAATTACAATTAATTCTGAACACATGTTGCTCAAGCAAATACATAAACTCTGTTCTTCTTCAGGTCATGGTTGTACAGATTCAAACAGTTTTATTACGATTTATTTTTAAAAATAGTTACGCCAACGAAACTTCAGATTAAAGGACGAAATGCAATGTGAAGATTTGAGCACACAAATCAGCGACAGTGGTTAAATTACTAAACGTAATTGATTGCATTATTTGTACATTCTGGATTACGGAGAATTAATATATATATATATATATATATATATACATATATATATATATATATATATATATATATATATACATATATATAATCATTAAGTATGTGTCATTGCGCGCTTTGTAAAAAACGGATTAAATAGGACCAGACGAATATGTCACATTCAGTATGAAGAATCAGCATAATCTGAAGTATACATGAGTTTCGTGCTTACTCATTAGTAAGTGAGGTAATTCATCCTAAACTCACTATAAATTTCGTCAAGAAATGTTGAACTGTTGGACGATGCAATCTTCCGTATGACTGTGTACTCACTATATATAATGTATAAAAAGGCTGCAAAGAAAACCAAAACACACAGGACGCAAATTTAGATAATGAAAAGACGGTAATTCTTTTTAAATCACTGCAGTTTCACTTTGTCGAACTTACACAGTTAAAGACACACGAACATAAAAACAGAAAACGCAAGCTTATCTAATGAATATACGCTAATTGTTTTGACACCACTGTAGTTTCACTTTGATGAGCGTAAATTTACATTTAGTTATATTTAAGTGAAATCTTCACATTTAAAGTCACACTCACATAAACATACAGACCGCAGGCTTATCTTGTAAATCGTCACTAATTGTTTTAATATCACCGATGATAAATTTAGTTAAACGTACAAGTGCGGGTAAATATATTTAAGAGAATGATTTCATGATGCATGCTCGTCAGGTGAAATTGCAATAAATGTTTACAGATATGCCAGTAAGAATAAATGACGTCATTTAAACGTAATTCAACGCCTGTTTAATTGATTTACTATATTTGAGGTGCGAAGATCACGGTTGCGAGACGCTCAAAAAGCGAGTGTCCTAAAATTATCGCTGAGCAATAGGGACAGTGAACCAAAAGGCCTCGGTGGATCACAAAGTGATCAGGTAATTTTCTAACATTCTGTCGCGTGACGAATTATATTTGTCGTTTTTATACTGGTAGCTGGAAAATCGCCAAACAACACAAGGTTCTATCCGGCTTCGCTTCGTCACCAATGAACCTCGAAACCGGAAAGAATTTAGAACGGCTAAAGTGTGCCCGAGAACCGTGCAGTGTTATCGCACTTATGTAACACTTGCAGGGATAACGCAAAAGTGTTAAAAGATCTTTCAACTAGATCGCGAAGGCTGTTATGCAACGCATGCTAGAGGAGTAAGAACGAGATTTGGCCAACATGCATCATTCTAGAGAGACGTTAACTAACCTTGGCTGGATGATGACGTACTCCATACAGCTCCACTTTACGCACGGTGTCAAGGAGGCAATAGTCCGCCTCAGCTGCTGTTTGACCACTGAATGACGTGAGAGGCGGGCAAATATGATCAAAAAAAAAAACGAAAGTAATTTACATTACATAATCTGATGAAAAGTTTGACTAAGAATTTGAAGTTGTGCAAAACACAAAAAGTAATTTTAGACTTTGTTGATCCCATTGGGAATTCGGAAGATTGTTGATCAATCTTCCCTCCAGCAAATACTAACAACCACAGCACGACTTGTATGCGAGCGGAGTTCTAAAATCGTGTCATTCATTGACGCCAGCCTTTCAAGTCGAGATTTCTGATTTGACCAAGACTATGCAACCATTAAAAATAAATCACAGCACAAGGTTATGAAAGAAATTCATCAAGTAGACGTGTTTCTTCGAACGTTGTGAACTCGTAAACTACTTTCCAGAATTTTAGGCGACCCAGCTTCGAATTGGGGCACATTTGCTTTTGAGTTTTGACACTCGTGCACTGCATCGCCCATGCCGTCACAGAATTACATTTTTCGTTATGCACCAACTTATGTTGTTTGGTAAATCGTTTCCTCAGGACTAGCCTGTCTAGCATCCCGTTCGACCTAGTTTCTCCTGGCCTCACGCGATTTGTCAACTGTAGAAAAAACAACATGCCACCTTTGAACATTATATTGAATTATATGTATCTTATACATAAATATTGTCAGTATACACTAAGAATCGTATTATATAGGCAATGCGATTCATTAAGAAGACCGATTTAGAACTTTTAGGCGCTCATCATGTACAAGCAATAATTGTCGCAGAACACTTTTGCCTGAGTAGCTTGCAAATCATTCAAAGCGTCTATCAAAAAGTGCACAATATGCAAATCGAAGCAATATGACAATCCATTTGGTCAATCTTTTTATTGAATGGTTGCGCAGTGCGAGCTTCAAATGTTGAGTCTCCACGATTTGAGTTCGCAGAGCGTCACCTTGCACCATCAGTTTCGCAAAGATCCGAGTGATCCCCATTTCCAAGAGCACATCGATTTGGCTTGGTGCGGATTCGTCTCTTTCTTCCGCAGGCTTCAACATCGTGCATACTAACCACTGGAAGTGGGGGTACGATCTAATCTTGATTGACTGGCCTCTAATCATACACACAGTAAAATGCTCACAATTGCACATTTTCTATACATAGTAAATCCACTTTCACTGGGCAATACATTCATTACAACAGCAGTGTGCCACAAAAGCTCACAAAAGAATCCCGGTGTAACAACCTATCAAACAGAATCAGGAGAGTCTGCTCTGAACACAAGATCGCGGAAGAATTGGGCTACCTGAGGAAAATTTTTCCATAGAACAACTACTCAGAGCGGTTCATTGATGCCAAAATCAGACCCTGTCGGATTGGTACTAAAGAGGGTACCAACAAGTATTCATTCCTTAATTTACCACTTACAGACGACTGACGTGATGCAATAATTGCACAGAGGTTTAATCAAAAGACAAATGAAAAAACTGACTGATTTAAAAGTCAATATCAACTTAAGTACACAAAGTTTCATGAAAACGCATGCCTATAATTGATTTATAAATCTCGCCAAATCATTTACAGCCCAAATATTTATATTTGTGTGCAGCAACTCTTAGACTAGATATACAAAGACGCAATTTATCAACAGAATGCATCAACATTTGAGGTAGAAATTGGTTAAAAAGAGGTATAGCACGTTCGGAAAAGAGAATAATTTCAAAGTACATTTTTAAACATGGTACACAACCAATTGAAAACAGTTCACATTTCTACACAAAATAAAGTAGGAAAGACTATTAAACATATAAATACCTCTATTTATCATACCGCAAGCACCTTATCTAATTATTTAAATGTTCCACAAGTCGAAAATATTGTATTCAACTGGCCACGAATCAGAAAAATCAGCAAAACATATTCTAGTATCCAAGACAGCCCGACCCCAGTTTGGACCAGGATCAGCAAATATCCAACCAGGCCGGCAACAACATGACTTGAAAAGAGTTGCGTAAACGACATTTTTATCAAAATTAACCGAGTCCCAAATTGTACAACTAGATATGCAGTTAATACTGAAATCTAGACAAGCTGCATTTTCGCCATTACGACACAGCACAACTCACGAAAAAGGTCAGTCGACAGAAAGCACACGAAGGCAAACATTCGTACATGACATAGTCAATAGATTAATTTAATCAAGGTTGCGATCTTGACATAAACACTTGACCCACTAAAAATACATACATTTTTCAGTAGACCGGTTTCGTCCTTATTTGGTAACTCATTACGTACTAACTTTACTTACTTTACTGCGGCTGACTCCTTTTGGAGGATAAGCCGGCTCCACATTTCATGGAGTTTATCAAGTTATCAATGCCGCGTTTTGCGTACGCGGGTAATAGCTGTACACGGGCAGTTACACAAAGATCCGATTTGTTACTATTTCCAATTTTGTTTTGTCTTTGATCGGGTTGACTCATTTTTACTTCAATTGGAAATGCGGTTCTATCTATCATTTCCAATTGAAGTAAAAATGAGTCAACCCGATCAAAGACAAAACAAAATTGGAAATAGTGACAAATCGGATCTTTGTGTAACTGCCCGTGTACAGCTATTACCCGCGAACGCAAAACGCGGCATTGATAACCTGAATGCTTACACACCGCAAAATATTGAGTTCAAAACCTATATGGAGTTTCTTGGGAATTTGGTACAAGTGGTGTCCCCTCACCACTCGGCTTTTTGATCGAGGACGCACCTCTAGCCTTTGCACATCCAAGCGCAGTCTGCAAGGCAGCAGTAAGTTGCATGGTTGCCGGTGGCTGTTGAGAGCTCATTCGCCATTCGGAAGTACGGGGTACTGTCCAGGAGTCCATGTAATCCTGTGGCTGTTGAACCCTTTTGTGGCGGGGAACACACGCCGTGTCATGGTGCCGTCGTCGGGCTCATTACGTACTGGCCAGAATTAGCCGCGGACAGGGTTCGAACTTCGGAATCTAGTGCTCTAACCACTGAGCCATCCTGCCGCATACTCAAGACTTCTATTTCAGTTGTATAATAACTAATGTATGTCGGTTAGCCGTTCCTTCTTTTGGAGTCAATATGAAATCCACTTAGACCTAAAGTTAAAACTAACTGACAACAATAAGAACGAAACCAGTCTACAGGAAAAATTGCCCTTTCTACACTATACCACGCTTAGTTTATACTGACAAATGTAGGTACATAAGTCAGGTCGCTATATATCGAGATCACAACCATGATTAAAATAATGGTTATCCCCGACTGCGCAACAAATGCTCATTCAATTAGTCAATCAACGAGTGCTTAACTGTAGACTAATCAAAACTCAATAAATTGGTGGAAGATTAATGAGTTATCGAGCGTTAATTTGTTTTCCAACCATAAAAACGCGCGCGCGCGCTCACACACACACAAACACACGTGAACGCACATGTCAACACGTCCTTAAGCAAAAATACTAGTTTGACTGTCTCAAATAAACACAAATATAACGTTAAGTCAGCCTAGATGTTGTGCGCTCGAAATTAAAAATTTTATTGGTAATGCTTAGGTGGGAAGAAGACGCGATTTTGCATAAACGATAGTAAAATTTACTTTTTTTGATTTAAAAAAATTCAAATAACCTACAACGGAACGTGGGGTACAAATAAACGAAAGTGTGGCAAGGTTATATGAACTCTCTATCTCTCTCTCAGTGTGAAAGCATGGATTATTTTGTTTGTATTCGTTTAATACGTGTACGTGTGTATTTTTGTGTGCGCATAGTTGAATGCTGAAATACCAACTCAGTAAATACCGCTGACCGTATGAACAATTTTCGACTGACAACGGTGTACATTAAGTCACGTGTAAACCAGTGACATTGACTGCTAAACGGCACGTTAAAGTCTTAGCAGAAAAAAATAACATTCCTTCCTTTAAAAGTTCGTTGTGGACATTCGCGGTTAAAAATAAAACTATTCACACCTATCTCATGGGGAGAGGTTTTGTGTACGAGACAAATAGACGAACCGTTTCCCACACAACACTTCGCCTGTCAAAATGTCTTTCAAGTTTCGATATATCGTGCGTCTAGTACATTCACTTATATGTATTTAACAAGAAATTAAAAATCTGCTTTTATGTTTGATAGTACATGCACAGGAAACGGATATTGTATATCATAAAACAGCTTTTTAAAGCTTAATATATAGTAAAGTACAATAACATTCTATCTATTTACTATATATATATATATATATATATATATATATATATATATATATATATATATATATACTATCTGTTGCATTATATCAGAAATGATATGCATTATATCATCATATTGGTCAACATTACAAAAAACAATTGCTAGTCATGATTCACATTTAGGCATAATATTAAACTCGAATTAAACTTTAATTTCTCAAAATATCAGGTCTGTGAACTTCGATGATAAGTCTGTAATTATTTACATCATCAATTATTTTATAAATGCGATTAATTAAAAAGACCGTTTTTTGCTCTTATTATTATAATTGTATCAAAATTGGTATAGATTATGCCGTGGTATTACTGCTGGATGTGCAGAGGCTGATAAATCTTATATCATACCTATTGACATTTTCTTATCTATATGAGACTAAATAGACATATTTATATGATGTGATATCTTTTATATATTGTACATTTTCTAATATTATTATCTATTTGATGGAACATGTGGTTTGAACTAAATAAAGATATCATATTCTATATATATATATATATATATATATATATATATATATATATATATATATATATATATATATATATATATATACATAATATTTTCTAAGATTTCAAATTTCAATTCATTAACTAGATCGGATTATAATTAAGGTCATTTTGTCTGACTTCCGTTCAGGTAGGCCATATTCAGTACCTTTATCTACCAAAAGTTTGAGGTAGGCAGCTTCGATATGAAATTTTAAGATGGACTCCTTACAAACTAGAAAATTGATAGTGAATTAAAATACAGTTAGAGGACTTAGGAATATATATACCATTGCTGTAAACTAAACATGGCATAGGATAGCAAATTCAATGTTTAGATCATACCATAAATATATATATATATAAAATCAGGTATTGATTACTGTTAGTCAGACGTTTACAGTTTAACCGTAGCGACTGAAAACGTCATATTCATAGGAAACCGCTGATCGATGTTTGAGTTCTCGTCGCGCAAACGACACGACATTGATCGACTATTCGTTGACCAAATGCTGGTTTATGCCACCGATGTCTATTATTGTAAATGTTGTAGAGATATCAGACAAAGTGTAATGACAACGTAGTTGGATGGGCAAAACACGACACGCTTCAACTGGGCTATGGATTATGCCTGTCCGTGCAGTGCGCCAATAAGAATTGGGACGTGTACTCATGAACGTCCTCTAATCAGAAGTTAAGTTATGACTAAGGCGGATATAGAGGCCGACGTATCCATACGGTTGATGGTGGCCACCATTGGATACGCTTGCCATCAGATGCTCTAAAGGAAGCTACAGGAAGAGCGATTGATAATAATACAATTTTGGTAATGAAGCGTAATTCTCTTCATCACGTCAGAAGTCGACCGGTAGCTGTATTCATATTCTCTAGCGGCCCGGTAGGAAGGTCTGGTTCGTCTTTAGTCACATGGCACAAGGAGCATGTGGTCATTTTGTTTAGAGGAGACCTAGATCTCCATTTGCCTATGCTTCATATGCAAGACATTAAGTTAATTAATTTAATGCGAACAAAGTTGGTAGACGCCTGATTTCTGTCTGCCTTAGGCAGGGCCCATAGAATCGATTGTAATAGCCTAAGCAGTGTTAGACTTCGATACTTACGTAAGCGTCCGGTGACATTCAGCGACTTTAGCATAAAAGTCGTCTGTGGCAAATGGAATCAACTGTAGCCCAGTCAGGTACTTGTGATCTGTGTAGACGTCCTCAATGAAGTCGCCGATTTCACCTGAACACAATGAAAGGGAGAAAAATTGAAACAAAGTGCCGAGACGACAAACTAACCTTTAGTTAAGGCAAAATAAGAAAGAACAAACCAATTAGACTTTAATAAGAAAATAATGACAACCTTTAGCATAACAGAAGTGACCTACAAATTGTCACCTTTTCTAAAAAATGACCATTTGATACTTCCTTCGTTACTGCGAGTAAATGTGCCATACTAGTCAAAGAGCCAATGATTAACAAGCATTGGCTGCGTCGGTAGTGATAATAATAAATCAAGTTTGCGAGCTTAATATAAACACCAATCCCATTTTATTCAACCAGTCGCATAGGAAATCAGTGCCAACGCCATTCATTTCATGCTTACAGTAGACGCCGACCCGCACTACAAAAATAACTCAGAGTTTATCCAATTAACGTTTGCTAAGCTGAGACAAGCACCAATCTTATTGTATTTAACCAGTTGCATAGGAAATCAGTGCCAACGCCATTCATTTCATGCTTACAGTAGACGCCGACCCGCACTACAAAAATAACTCAGAGTTTATCCAATTAACGTTTGCTAAGCTGAGATAAGCACCAATCCCATTGTATTTAACCAGTTGCATAGGAAATCAGTGCCAACGCCATTCATTTCATGCTTACAGTAGACGCCGACCCGCACTACAAAAATAACTCAGAGTTTATCCAATTAACGTTTAAGCTGAGACAAGCACCAATCCTATTGTATTTAACCAGTTGCATAGGAAATCAGTGCCAACGCCATTCATTTCATGCTTACAGTAGACGCCGACCCGGCACTACAAAAATAACTCAGAGTTTATCCAATTAACGCTTGCTAAGCTGAGACAAGCACCAATCCTATTGTATTTAACCAGTTGCATAGGAAATCAGTGCCAACGCCATTCATTTCATGCTTACAGTAGACGCCGACCCGC
>JAQBSW010005164.1:37500-60505 GCA_029291075.1 Eudiplozoon nipponicum
AAATTATGATAAAAAAATAAAATAAAGATCACCTCTAGCTTTTGTTTACTCGACTGTTGAAAAGTATTACCGTTTTATATTTTTAATTGTTTTTATATATATAACCTAAAATATAGAAAAGTTCTCGTACCATGATTGAAAACATAAGCGTTAATCAGACATTGTTTGAAGGTGACTTACGGCAAAGATTATAATCATTTTAGTTTTCTTTTCTTCACCACTGAGAAATTGCATAATTATCGTGCTAGCAATTATTGTTATTTGTAATTGATTACAATAAATTATTATTATTATTATTATTATCCTATTCTTGTTATTTATAAATAAAAAATAATAATATTTCGAGTAGCGAATCTAGTTTTAAATTGTTGGTAAATTTTAGCAATAAATAATAGAATTTAATTTAAGATCTGATATATTGTTCGTTCCGGTAAAAAGATAACCGTAAATTAACGTGACTCCTGCTCATACCACACTAAAATTAAATAAAATATATCTTTTTAAAATTGCACTTAGTTTCCATTACTACTAAACATGTTCATTCTAAAGATTGTCGCGTCTTAACAAGTCATGACAATCTTGCCGGTAAAAATGAAGACATCCAGCATCATTGCACCGAATCTATATTTGACAAATTTTTTCACCAGATATAAAATTAAAAAAACATATTTTAGTAAGTGAAAAACTGATATTTCGTATTTCGAAACGAGAAATAGTTTTAAAAAACATGTCATCTTAGTTGTTTTCTCTTTCAATCTTTCATTAAAGCAGATCTATAGTGACATAAAATTGTACAACCGACTGTCTTTTGTCATAGGCCGAGCAAAAAAGCTTAGGGCCCCTTAAAAACTGCGGCGTAGGCGATAGGATAGTGTCAGTTAAGAGCTATTTCAATCATGCTTACGGACGAATTCAGAATAAATTTACTGTTCATCGTAGATTGGACTCTAGCCGCGTCTCGGTGGCTTATTCTAGCTGCTTAATACGCTTCTGCCAGAAACAATTCTGAGGTAACTTCCTGTCAACTTTGTCACGAAAAAACATTAAAGTTCCTCAAGTAAAAAATAGCTTATTGCTATGTCGAAATACCAATTAAGTCCATTAACGTAAGCTAACTGTTAAAGAGTCCGCGCCTGGCTACATGCATTGTTTAAAATCGGCAATATATCTATTCACATATGTTTTCAGGATAAACTAATTTATTTAAATCACGTTTGCGAGCTTGAAGTAAACACCAATCCTATTTTATATAACCAGTCGTCGAACAACATAACAAAACTACCGCCAGGCGCAACGCACTGACGCGTTTCGACCTTCCATGATCATCATCGGAGTACGACGGCAAACTGACTAGCGAGGATCAAACCGCATTGAATATATATGGAAATCAAAGTTAGATATGCGGCTCTCACCTCTAGCAGTCTCGCATACATTGACTTTGAATGGAAATGTCGGCTGCACAATTTCTATGCAGTTACGAACATTAACTGTTTGTAGCTTTGCGCCACGTGCACATATATAGGCAATACAATTTAACAATAATTGATTGCGCGAGTGATGGTAACAATTATTTAAATCAAGTTTGCAAGCTTGAAGTAAACACCAATCCCATTGTATTTGACCAGTCTTCGGACAACACAGCAGAACTACTGCCAGTCGCACGAACTGGCGCGTTTCGACCTTTCATGATCATCATCAGAGTACGACGGCAAACTGACGATTCGAGGATGTTTTGCGACTGATCAAATAATCTGGGATTGATTTTTATCTCGACGTTTCACATTTTACATGAAAATTTTTATCAGTGCGAGCAATGACTGCTTAAGAGACTTTGTGACTAAAGCTATATTGATATACAGTAATAATGCAATGCTCATCAATCAAACTTGCGTTTTGTTATTCCTGTGGAATGCTTCTAATGAAGGATTTCTATTATTAGTGATTACGTTTATTTCTGGCGATTCAATTAAATGTAAATTTATGGCATTATTTAACGAGTCAACAAATTTAGTAAAACTTTCAATGCAACAGCTACACTGCAATTGTTTATTAGGCGTTCCGCAACTTGCCACAAACTACTATAATCAAGGTTGCGATCTTGATATAAACACCTGACGCATTAATTACTTACATATGTCAGTATAAACTAAGAATTGTATAGTGTAGAAAAGGCAATTCATCCAGTAGACCGGTTTCGTCCTTATTGGGAACTCATCACGTACTGACCAGAATTTGACACGGTCAGGGCTCAAACCTGAGCACATCTGCTTCGGAAACTCTTGCTCTAACCACTGAGCCAACCTGGCTCATTGGTTCGAGTCATGTCCGCGACAAATTCTGGTCATTACGTGTTGAGTTCCCAATAAGGACGAAATCGGTCTACTGGATGAATTTCCTTTTCTAAACTATACAATTATTAGTTTATACTTAAAATTTATGTATTTAATGGGTCAGATTATTATAATCAAGGTTGCGGTCTTGATATAAACACCTGACCCATTAATTACTTACATATGTCAGTAAAACTAAGAATTGTATAGTGTAGAAAAGGCAATTCATCCAGTAGACCGGTTTCGTCCTTATTGGGAACTCATCAAGTACTGGCCAGAATTTGCCGCGGACAGGATTAGTAGTAGTGTAAATATGAATAATAGTAATATTAGTAATAGTATAAGTGGTTTTAGTAGCATAAGTATTAGTAAGCAGCAATAATAGTAGTATTGTTGTATTGTAGTAGGTGTGCAGGTAATAGAAATACTACATATTATAATAGTAGTGCAGTATTATTAGAAGTAGTAATAGTTATAGTAGTGATAGTAGTAAAATTATTATTAGTTTTAGTAATATTTATAGTAATAGAAATAATTTATTACACTTTGCCTAATATATTATTCCAAAAAAAGAAGTTTCGTATAGCAACCAAAAGTGTCACGCAGTTTAGTTTCGATTTATTATAAAACATACCTTAAATGGAATATTGTGCGCCGTCAAAAGAGATCCATATTAAAAAATGTTCCGCGGTTCCAGGCCCCGTCTCGGAAATTTCCGCAAGTATTTCATGAGAACCCGATAATGACGAAATCGGTCTATTTAAAGATTTAGATTTATTACCGGAAGCAGTGTTTAGATTATATATATATATATATATATATATATATATATATATATATATATATATATATATATATGCCCAGTGTTGATAAATTTACCATTTTTAAAAGTATGACATGGCTCTTTTCTGATATATAAGAGAAAGAAAGTATATATATATATATATATATATATATATATATATATATATAAAGTTGAATGAAGGAAAAATTGTCTTTCTAGCGGTGAGAATTCGCGTGAATTAATTGCAATATTTAAATGGTGACGCCACTTTTATCAATTAGATTATAGGCTAAGTAGCAAATTCGAAGAATTAAAGGCATCTCGCGTTGAAAATTGCATTTTTCAACACTATTCAGGCAGCCTAATTACTCCCAAAAAAGGAAGAAGTAGATTACCAATTATTAAGGATAATTTAATATTTACCATTTATCAATTTTTCTTTTTGGTTAAGCTGTCTTAATTTAATACAGGCCTCTAAATGAGCATTGATTCACAAATCGATACAGTAATTCAACAATGAGATGGCTTTCTAATATGGTGAAATGTTATCCTAAAACTTGTACATACTATATATATATATATATATATATATATATATATATATATATATGTAAAATATCTATCTATCATAATCATCACGGACAATAATGCAACAGCGTTATTAAGCGGCGCTTCATTAGCAGACAACCATGAGACAAAGAAACAAAATTTTAATAATAATAAGATTAATAATTTAAAAAAATAATAATAATGAAAATGAAATTACTAATAATAATAATTATAATAATAATAATAATATTAATACTACATAATAATAATAAGTAATAATAGTAATAACACTACTACTACTACTAATAATAATAATAATAATAATAATAATAATAATAATGAGTAACCTAATGATTTAGAACAAAAATATAAGACACAAATGATTCAGGTGGGGGTGGATAAAGCCTCTATGAAGAGGCCGACCGGGGCGACAAAGGAGAGAGGTCAAGTAGACGTCTACACAACGTAATCCAGGTGGAGTCAACTTTAACAACAAGGCGCCATTAGAAATGAAGGTTTTGAATCTATCACTTTCTAAACAGGACTAAAACACAAAGTTTACTCGGTCAACATAGCATACGACAGTTAAAAAGGCGAAAGGTAAGACGACACTCCTGGGACAGACTTTCAGGCACGTAGCAGCCAACAAAGCTAACAGGTGATTAAAACTCAATCCCTCAAAACAAGATTGAAAAGATCTCAGGCCTCACTCTGCAATACAAAGAGAAAGATCTCTACACACACACACACACACAGACACACGCATATACCATTACTAATCAGCCAAAACAAGAAACAGAAGTAGAGCCGAATCAGACTAGTTGCACCCATATAATCAAATAAAACCACAGAATGTATATAAATGAAAGATCGTAAAGTGAAGATTAGTAATCTCGAAATAAATTGCCATTATCCACTTTTTTATTTATTGTTTTCTATATATATATATATATATATATATATATATATATATATATATTTGTCAATATACACTAAGTATTGTATCAGGTAGCCGAGGAAATTCTTCAAGTAGACTAGTTTGCCCTTATAGGGAGTTCATCAAATACTGTCCGGAATTTTCCGCGAACGAGAATCGAACCGGCGTCTGTGACTCAATTCATTTCGACGCTCTGCCGCAAAGACAATTAAAGAGAGTACATCTAGCATGGGTGTGTCTGGATTGCGCATTAATACATTAGCGACTGGAGAGTACAGCGGTGGTCCAATCGAAAACCCTTTAATCTGATTAAGAAACTCATTATTTAACTTTAAGTAGGCTAATGTCCTATGTAACTTGACTATTTACTTAACAGGACATCAAGTACTTCTGCACATATGCTTATGAACTTATTTAATGAGGCCAATTCAGGTGTTCACAATATGTTAACGAACATATCTACTATACTCACTAAAGTCGTTCTATCATTTCTTAGCGAAGGAGGCAATAAATATAACTACTATATAAATGCATGACAAAGAAACTCCAAAATATTTTGTCTGACTACAGAGCTAAGCGGAACTGCGTCTCGCTGGGGAACCCCAGCTTGTCAGCTCGGCAGTGATAGCAGGAACCTCGCCGGGTCTAATAGGATACAGCAATCATCTCGTTTCATGTGTGTTATCTAGGTAAATTAGCTCGTATTAACTTGATCTGCCTCGTCATAGATCACTCTCTTTAATAAACAGTTCTGTAATTTTTCTCTTTTTAATTTAAATTTTTTATCCATTATTCAGGCTTCATTTTGTCTCGTGGTTATATGGCAGTGAAGCATTAGTTGCTAACGACTTTTGATTGGCTCTGCGTGCACAGTGTTCAGCTAGCTGTCGCCGACCAATTTGTTTGCGTTTTTTGCCAACCGTCTTATCATTTAGTTGGTCATAAGTTTTTTCCTCGTAATCCGATGTTTCCATCAAAACCGTGAACTCTATTACTGGTCATAGGGCAGATTACTTCACGGGATTTGTGGTAATTATGTAGCCTGTCTATCACAAAATGTGAGTAATCTTTTCCCACTTCTGTATAGCCACCATCGTTGATGTATATATATCCAATTCCAACATCGTCTAAACGTTGACTCACCGCGAGTTGCATTCGCGGGTTGTTGCTTTGCACTATCATTTTCGCAAAAATCTGATTGATCCCAATTTCTTTGCTTAAATCTGCTATTGTGAGAATCTTCATGTGTGTGTGTGTGTGTGTGTGTGTGATTAGAGGCCTGATGATGATATGGGAAATGACATATTGAAACGTCACCATTCAATGCAGGTTAGATCGTACCTCATTTACAGTGGTTAGTATGAGCCATGTTGAAGTCTTCGGAGGGAGCGGACGAATCCACACCCAGCCAGAACGAAGCCAAAATCGATGCGGATCTTGGCGAAACTGGCAGTGCAAAGCATCAGCCCACGAGAGCAACTCGCCGAGAGTCAACATATGCAGCTCGCACTGCGCACCACTCGTTCAAATCATATTCGTCTAATTTTTTTTTCAAAGTAGTTTCTCAATTTTACCGCTCCTGTAATGTTATCGTTTTCAAGAACATGCACAGCTGGAAACCAGTTATAAAGTCACGATTGAGAATTTCCTGTCAGTTTTAATATAGATTCAAATTTCAAACATTGAAAGCCATTTTCGCGAGTCAAACTATTTCGCGCATTTCACTATCGTCTATATATTCTTTGCACTAAACAATGTTTCATAATTTCGCAATTTGACTTTTTTTTAAAAATTCCTTATTCTTTGCATTGTCCATTAGTATTTCTACGAATTTAAAACCGCGGTGTTTTTGATAGTGAGCAGAATTGTGACCATACTCTACTTTTCTCTTTTATTGCTTCATGTACTACTTTAATAAATTTAACGCTAAATTTTACCGATAGATAATGTCTAAGAGCAAAACACGTCGTTAGCAAACCGCATCTAAGTTGACTTTTTCACTGTCATCCTACGAAATTTATCCTTATCTTTGGCATCATGAGCAAGACTGCAAATGACTAGTTTTCGACTAGACTTTCGTGTATCAGTTCTAGCTACACGAGGATTATGACAAGAAACGAAAACCGAGATAAACTTCACGCACAATTTACACCAGAAAGCTTAGGTTGCCAGTGAAGAGAAAATGAATTCCAATCGGCCGACCGTTGGCCAAAAAAGGCAACTAAACAGAAGTGGTGTTACCAGTCGTTCTCTGTCCTAATTTACTCGGCTCGGGAGCGCTAAATGATGACAGCGAATGATAGAATTCGAAACAGCATCATAAGTTGTCTAAATGAAATGGATAAATGTATTTATCCAGTGGCGGCACGGCTCATTGCTGAGCTACCGACACAACTGGCCGAGGCCCGGCAGTTATAAGAAAGGAAATTTATTCGGCTACTAACTATGCATATGACAAAGTCCTTTTTCTAGAAAATTTGCACATTTCTCCAGTATCCAATCTATTATTACCAATTACAAGAATAAATGTACTTTCTATATGGAGACAGACGGGGAAAAGAGAGAAAGAGAGATAGAGAGAGAGAGAGAAATAGGGCTAATAAATATACTCGAGATGGCAGCCTAGTTTAGATGAAACTTTTTCGGTAGCAGCAATAAAGCAAAATCGGAATAAATTTAATAAAAGACAGTTTGAGGCGCTTACACACTCGCACATACACAAATATACATTTATCTACATATAAAATTATTATGCAAATGATAAGGGAATTGAATAATCTCAAGGGAGACTGGAAGCTAACACACAGTATTTTCACAACTTCTAAACTGCATCACGAAAACTTGTTGCACGAAGCACTTAGGCAATTTACACGCAAAGCTTTCACAACAAAAATAAATAACGTGGAATAAGTTTCACGATCAATAGCGTTTACATTCCAGTGTGGGAAGAGCTAGCATATACTCATTTTTGTATTAGGCAGACAGGAAGCAGTAAGAATGAGCAATTATCGATTTCGAGGGTTGATATAAAAATTACTTAAATTAAGTTTGCGCGCTCGAGATAAGCATCAATCCCACTAAGTAAATATACTTTCCCGTATAAACTATGCATATTATGATGCGGCAAATGCAATTATTATAGTAGACCGGAGTCGTCTTATTGAGAAATATTCAAATACTGCCCAGAATTTTCCGTGAACGGGGTTCAAACCAGACACCTTTTCTTCGAAGTCTATGACTCTATGCATTGTGATACCCTGTTGCAAAGTTAATTATACTGGTATATATATATATATTATTATATATATATATATATATATATATATATATATATATATATATATATACTTGGAATGAGGTTTATCCAAAGCGCGCAACCATGATTTGAATAAATGGAATAAGCTAGATACTAAAGATATTCAAAAGCCAAAATAAACTCGAGGTACAGTTTGATCCTCGCATTTGTTTCATGCCAATTGGTTACTCATCAGAAGGCGCTGTTATTGTGCCCGAAATCCACAATACATGTGGCCAATGGAGGTGATACAATTATAAATTGTCCTCCACAAGTCGTATGCGTATAAAAGCATTGGTGGAAACGCCAAGAACAAAAAGTGAAAGATCACATTAGCGTATTTGGTTCGCGCTTATTTGCCGCGAAAAATAGGAGCTGAGAAAGTGCCGAAATGCCGCTCTATGCCTACGCCCCAAAAGGCCGACTCAATCCGGGCAAATTAGACGCACCAATGTTAATTTAAGCTAACAAAAGAAAAGAATCACTAGTCATCCAGTCACTGTGAAGGTCAGAAATGCCGACATCATTCTGTTGTCACACCATCTTTCACGATTAACTTAAAGAAGTCAATACTATGTGTAAATACACGCCAGATGCGGGTGGGCCAGCGCTAGTTGATTAACGGTCGTGTTCTAACGAGCATAAGAGGTGGAAAGGTGACAGTTCGTGTGACTGACGACAATTTTGTTATGTTGTGCGACAAGTTAGAGACAATGGAATGGCGCACATCTCAAGTGTACAAAAATAAATTTAAAAAAGCCTTGGTCATCGTTTACATACATGGAACTATTAGCAGAAAAGATTTCAAAGCATAAGCACAAATATATAAATACATATTACAAGCATACACAAATACCAACAAACATTCGTTCATACCGGCAGACATAAAGTCGTGCATGTAGACATACATTCATACAAATAATAAATAAAAAAAAACAAAAGGACATACAGACTAATATCCAAGCATACAGACATACATGTATTAAAAAAACCTACATAAACACATGCATGCATACATAAATAAGTACATACTATGTACATATATACTCAAGTAAATGAGCGAATACAAACATACATGCATAAATACATACATACATACACACATACATGCATAAATACATACATACATACACACATACATGCATAAAACATAAATAAACACATGCATACATACATACATACATACATACATACATCCATCCATACACAAAACATACTTACATGAATACATGCATAAAACACGCACATATACATGTATGCACAACTGCATACACACATGCAAACATCCATACCTAAATGCGTACATACAAACAAACATGCATACATACATGCATACATGCATACATGCATACATGAATACATACATACATACATACATACATACATACATACATACATACATACATACATACATACATACATACATACATACATACATACATACACTTTATATATATATATATATATATATATATATATACATACACACATACATACATATATACATACATACATACATACATACATACATACATACATACATACATACATACATACCTAGAAACGTTTATATTTCAATTGCTTTATTTATACACAAAATCGTAATTACATTAAAATTTGCTAGCCTCCAGTCGTATTTCTAGCCATGAACAGAATTGAAATTTAGGTACACGGTAACTTTTGAAGTAGTATATTGCATGCTTATAGCGCGATTCAGCTACACTTCTTGATTTTATGTGAGCTACCGTATGCAATGCGTAGTTTATACTGGAAAATGTACCTATAATGAGCTTGGTGTTAATATCAAACACGCATCCTTAATTTTTTTTAAAGTAAGTAAATTTCGTTGACATCACCTTTATTTCTAAACTGAACAACGTGGAGAGCCAAGTAGGACTAGCCTGAAAATATATTTTCAGCAAACAAATATAAATATAAAGCCTCCTAGATCTCTGTACAAAATACAGAGTAGGCTTCCTTGCCGTTGCAAGTTTATCACATCATAGAAGACCATCTCATCACTGTGAGCTCTTCCACGACAAAAAAGACGAAGAAGATTATTTACTATCAAACTAGAAAACGATTCCACGCCACATCTTGTACGCCTTCGATCCAAGAACCGTTCGAAGTGCATAGAGGCCATCCTGGAAGCCGGTTACCGCTTATAATAATACACTCGATGTCATTTGCCATGTAATGATTTGTTAGCCATTTTTATTTCGCCAATCTGGCGCAAACTATCAAAATGATTAAACCAAAATTGGTTGGGCGGGCGGTGATAACAATTATTATAATCCAGGTTGCAGTCTTGATATAAACACCTGATCCATTAATTGCTTACATATGTCAGTAGAAACTAAGAATTGCAAAGTTTAGAAAAGGAAATTCATCCAGTAGACCGGTTTTTATCCTTATTGGGAACTCATCCTGTAATGGCCAAAATTCGCCGATTGCATGACTCGAATCTGAGCACGTCTGCTTCGGCAGGGTGGCTCAGTGGTTAGAGCACCATATATAAATTCTCAAAAATGTGCCTTCAACGCTAACTCACTCTATAAAATAGATATAACGAGTCTGTAAAGGATACAAAAACTAGGGCTATTTTTTCAGTACCCGACACGAAAATTATAGTACCAGAAAGGTAAATGTTACTAACACTATGGTTGCCGAGTCGGTAAATTGCACCAACATGATGGATATCAATTTATGCTATAGTTCAGCGAAATTGAGAATTATAACTATTTCTGAACACCTATTACTCCAGTAAATCTATACACTCTGGCCTTTATCGATATCAGTTATCACATTTCGCGATAAACATGATAACATTCAATTAAAAATATAACAGTTAGACTGTTAGGCGGAGAACTAATGTATATGCAATTATGTATTAGATGTTGCGCACCTAGTAGCAAATTAGTCCAATTATGATCAGAAGGATAATCCAAAGACAGCATGAACGGAAGGTATAATCTCGTGCACATTTTCTTCGTGTTTACTGCTCTATTTCGTCTCCTTTACTCAAAATCGATGAAATGACGAAAAGCTGATGTAAAACTGTTTGGGCGCAAATTTTAATAACCAAATTTTAAAATGGAAAGCCATAATTTAACACCAAAATGCACCATTTCCTACAACTTCAAAAGCCCCCGAATGGGAGAAAGCAATTTAGTCGTGTCCTACACATCAGGTGTATTTGTTCACTGTTTGCAAATAGTGTCAGGTGGACAAACAAGCGCATTGGAATTGGTGTTTATTCCAGGTGAGCGAGCTTGCCAGAGATGCTAAATAAAAGATAGACAAAATCTGTTCAATGCGCAGTGAGCACTAATTCCCTGTTTGATTAGACAACCGGTGGCATTGACAAACTACAATGTTTCACTTTTGAGATGGTAAAGCTGTGAAGAGCACGGATAAGAATGAATGATAGAATTTTAGTATACACCTTCGACTGTGTCTGCCTGCGTGAGTATATGTGTGTATACATGGACAAACGATTCCAAAATAACGAGGAATTCAAACGTGCACAAGCAAAGCGCTAATTGAATGAGGCTAGTGTGAGAACAAGACACAGAAGGTGTGTGTGTGGGAGAGAGACAGACAGAAAGAGAAAGAGAGGGAGAAAAAGATGCACGGAAAAAAATACTCAAACAGGCAAATGAACTGATTAAAACAAACAATGAAATGCTGACGTGTGCTCATTAATAAAAGAATTGAATCCAGTTATAAACCAGGCGCGGCTTCATCTACACCACCTGACTTAGGAATAGTGATAAAAATAAAAGCTAACGCTAACATTGACAACGTCTCAAAGCATTTGGTGGCACTCGCAGCAATGTGGCAAGACGAGACAGCGATTTTCATTGTTAATGTGTGTACAAAGTTAGAATAATTAAATTTCCTTTTTTACAGAAATAAGAATAATTAAATACAAAAACATAATCTGCAATTGGAGAAGTGAGCAACGCATAAAACAGAGGTATACAGAGATAAATATATTTGAAAGAAGAACAGACGCAACTAAGCATGGTTTCGTACGCGGCTTGGAAGCCGCACGAACAAATTGTTTTCGCTTGCACAGGTCTGGACAACGTCGATTAAACGGAAATCACTTCCAAATAGGGAAGCAAACCAGCTCAACTTGCTTTTATTAAAGTTGAAATGGGTTAAGTCGGCATTTCGCAATTTTACAGGAAAAATCAAGCTCAATTACACAATTGCTATAATGAAGATTGCGATCTTGATATAAACACCTGACCCATTAAGTACTTACATATGTCAGTATAAACTAAGAATTGTATAGTGTAGAAAAGGCAATTCATCAAGTAGACCGGTTTAGTCCGTATTTGGAACTCATCCCGAACTGGCCAGAATTTGCAGCGGACAGTTACGTACAATAATGTATTAGGTGTTGCGCATCTAGCAGCAAATTACTTCAAATGTGACATTATTTAGTGCTTAATGGCGAGTCATCAGTAGGGGGACGATATTACGTCCTTTACGCACTATCTGTTTGGGAGAGGAATGTGGGAAAATAGGACGGTACAATCTTCTATAGGAATGCGTAAACCTGAAGTAGTGAAGCTAACATCATATAAAGTCTTGACAATGCGACTTCAAAACCACCTCACTAAATATAATATGTACCGGGTCTGTAAAGGGCACCAACACTATCGGCATTGTGTCAGTATCCGATACCAACACTATGGTACCGAACACCTATTACTCCAGCAAGTCCATACACTCTGGCCTTCATCGATTTGAGTTAACAAATTTCGCCATGATCATGACGTCATTCAATTATATAACAGCTAGATACTGTTTGTGGTGGAGAACCAATATATATGCATTTATGTATTAGGTGTTGCGAATCAAGTACCAAAATTAGTTCAATTGCGACCAGAAGGATACACCAAAGACAGTATGAACGGAAATGTGATAAATGACATCGATCAAGGCCAGAGTGTATGGATTTACTGGAGTAACAGGTGTTCAGAAATAGTTGTAATTATCAATTTTTTTGAACTTTAGCATACATTGAAATTCATCGTGTTGGTACCATGTATCTTTTATGTATCATGATGTTGGTTTGAGGTACTGGCGCAATAGCCATGGTGTTACTATCCTTTACAGACTCGTTATATATATTATATAGAGTGAGTTAATGTTGAAGTCGCATTTTAGAGACTTTATGTGATGTTAGTTTCACTACTTCAGGTTTACACATTCGTCTAGGAGATTGTACCGTCCTATTATGCCACATTCTTGACCAAAATATATAAGGTTAAAAGGCGTAATACCGGCTCCTACTGATGAGTCGCCAGTAAGCACGAAACGAATTTGAATGAGATTATACTTTCCGTTCATGCTGCCTTTGGTTTATCCTTCTGGTCACAACTGAACTAATTTGTTACTAGGTTCGCAACACCTAATACATACTTGCATATATATTAGATCTCCGCAACAAACAGTATTTAACTGTTATATATTGAATTGAATGATGTCATGCTTACCCCGAAATGTGATAACTGATATCGATCAAGGCCAGGGTGTATGGATTTACTGGAGTAACAGGTGCTCAGAAGTTGTTGTAATTCTTAATTTCGGTGAATTGTAGCACAAATTGATATCCATCATGTTGGTACCATGTTCTGATTTGGAAACCATAGTGTTAGTATCATGTACCTTTTCGGTACAATAATGTTGGTATCGGTTACTAACAAAATAGCCGTGGTGTTAGTATCCTTTACAGACTCGTTATATATATTATATAGAATGAGTTAATGTTGAAGTCGCATTTTCGAGACTTTATGTGATGCTAGTTTCACTACTGAATAGAGGCCCACCATGTATCGGATATTGAATGTTCAGCTACAAATAGGAAAGCAAGATTAAGTATATTTCACAGCATCATTAAAATTGAAAGCATTTAGGTGATAAATGATACGTCTGTCGACTGGCTTATTGTATAAAATGCCAAATTTCTGTCATTCAGGTAGGGCGCTTAGCGTGAAATTTTTTGTGTGTCTGTGGATGAGTCCTTACGATTATCGTAATCAAATTGTGCAGTGAAAGTACCCATAGTTCGTTAATTGATGCATTGTGGGTTCAAATCATAATGGTGTCTAAACACGTTTCACTAGTGATGTCCAGTCCATGTGAAAATCATAGTTACGTTTTGACAAAAATGACATTCCAAAGTCATCATGAACAAAAGGTATGATCTCGGGCACATGCTTAGAAGTGTTTCTTATTTATTTGCCGAACCTAAGATGCGAAGCTGACATATGTTTGGCCAAGCAGTAAGCAACAATTGTACCGGCGAACTGCTAAAATATAGTTGGGACGCTTTGAAGGTACACAGTAAATTACCTTTTTTAAAATTGATTATTTTAAAGGAATACGGATATGGTATTGCACCACCCAATTGACTTGACAACATATAGGAGTGGTTTTGAGCATAAAAATGGCACCTACCGATGGGTCCCTCATAAGCACGTGACGTATGTATGCATGTATGCTGACTTCAGTATATTTTCCTGGTCTTTTTTAACTAAACGGTCTGGTAGATACACCATTCATAATACAAAAAACAAATGTATGCCTGGTCACGGTAGCCATTAGCTTAAATATATTAATTGCATGGTAAATTGGATTACGCCACGAAAAGCATGAGAATCAGCAATGTGATGCTGATCGAGGCCAGAGTTCGCGGATTTTGCTGAAGTTGCAGATTTTCCGAACAGATTTTATTTACAATTTAGGCAAACATTTGCCTATCAAACATAATCTTGACGTGAAGATACTTGTCAACGTTGATACACATTACATCAACTAACATTTAATTTGTTTCAAATTTGCGAGCATGATAGGAATGCCAATCCAATTGTATGCAACCAATCGTCGAACAACTTAGCAAAACTACCGTCGGTCAAAGGTACTAACGCTTTTCGACCTTCTATGGTCATCATCAGTGTACAAAGGTTTCACTGATTAGCGAGGATCACACCGCAATGTATAAATAAGACTACTGGTTATATACAAAGAGATTGGTATTCATATCAGGGTCAGAAACATTATTTATAGAAATTTTATCACCATCAACGCAACAAATTATTGTTTAATTACATATGTAATATATATATATATATATATATATATATATATATATATATATAGATATGTGTGTGCGTGTGCGTTGCGAATCCTGAAAAAAAAATTTACATCAGTCAGTCTGCCGTCGTGCTCTGATGATGATCATAGAAGGTGGAAAGGCGTCCACACGTGGGTCGGACGGTAGTTTTACTATGTTGAGCAATGTGTTAGATACAATGGGACTGGAGTTTATTTAAAGCTCGCAGACATGATTTAAACAATTGTTGTCGACAATCACGCAATCAACAATTGCGTAATCGCCTACAATTGTTTGAGGTTGAATAGATTCTAAAAACATTGGAAGCATAGTAGAAAAGAGACCAAAACTTAGTTGAATTTTCCAAACATAAATGAGGAATTAGAATAATTAGCAAAAGTTCTCTTCGCATTTAAAAGCTAAATAAGCATGAAATTGAGACAGTGCTTAAGATAGAGTGAGAAGCTGAATTTAAGAGAACAATTAGATCAAAACAATTAAACAATCAATGATTGCGCGGGTGGTGGTAACAATGCTTTAAATCAAGTTTGCGAGCTTGAAGTAAACACCAATCCCATTGTATTTAACCAGTCGTCGAACAACGAGTTGCGGCTGGCGGTACTTTTTGTTATGTTGTTCGACGACTGTTTAAATACAATGGGATTGGTGTTTACTTCAAGCACGCAAACTTGATTTAAAGAAATGAGAGCAAAAATAGGATGGAAAAATCGATTAGGAAGAAAAAACTGATAGAGAGATATTTAATCAACAAATAAAGAAGAACAAGAATAGAGAAGTTAGCGTAGAAAATAACTGGCATAACGAATATTTCAAAAAATGCAGTAAATACGAAGGCAATCATAAAATATGTTAAAAAAGGGGGAAAACTGATTAAATGGAAGGCAGAAAATTGGCGAAATTAGAAAAACCGTAAGTGCAAATAAGTAAAGCAAAAACACAAAATAAAAAAGGTAAGAACACAATTGGTTTTTTTTAACTGAGAAAAAAGTGGAGGAAAAGAAAACAGGACAAATACAGAGAGAGAGAGAAAGAGAGAAAGAGAGAAAGAGAGAGAGAGAGAAAGAGAAATACAGAGAGTGACAAGGAGAAACAGGGAGAAAGAGACAGAAACCGAGAGAGACAGTGAGAAATAGGGAAATAGAGACAGAGACAGAAACAGGGAGACAGACAGAGAGAAAGAAAAAAGGGAAGGAAAAGAGAGAGAAGGCGCATATGCTTTATCCGTATTACCATACCTTGGACGACAAACGCGGCCAACAGTGCAGCCGTGTTCTCACTGCAGCGAAGGCGACCTTGGTGCATGTCCTTCTTCACCTGCAAAACGAACAGGTATCTGGAATGAAAAAAATAATTCAATTTAATACAAAACTAAGCTAGTAAAGAAGTGCGGACAACGGATGCCTGCAAAACAAAAGCGAATTGTTGAAACGACTACAATAGTTACTATTTTATTAAACACAAAAGTGGGAACGCCACAAACATTTTGAAGATAAACAATGCTCCGATATAGCCAAACTTCGGTGCGCAGGCATAGTTAACAATTATTATTGAATGAAAGTTTTTTAGGAAACACAAAAATTTTGGATCTAACGACTGGCAGTCACTAGCTTCGCGTACCGGCAACTTTAACGGAATTAAGTCATCCAATGTAATGCAAAGTCTGTTGTGACGAGAAGGATAAACCAAAGGCAGCATGAACGGAAAGTATAATCTCATGCACATTCGTTTCGTGCTTACTGGCAACTCATCATTAGGAGCCGGTATCACGCCCTTTAACCACTATATATTTGGTAGAGGTGTTAGTATCCTTTACAGACTCGGTATATATATTATATAGTGTGAGTTAGCATTGAAGGCGCATTGTCGTTGACTTTAGATGATGTTAGCTTCACTATTAAAGGTTTACACATTCGTCTAGGAGAGTGTACCGTCCTATTATTCCACATTCTTCTACCAAATATATAGTAGTTAAAGGGCGTAATACCGGCTCCTACTGATGAGTCGCCAGTAAGCACGAAACGAATGTGAATGAGATTATACTTTCCGATCATGCTGCCTTTGGTTTATCCTTCTGGTCACAACTGAACTAATTTGTTACTAGGTTCGCAAAACCTAATACATACTTGCATATATATTAGTTCTTCGCAACAAACAGTATTTAACTGTAACATATTGAATTGAATGATGTCATGCTTACCGCGAAATGTGATAATTGATATCGATGAAGGCCAGAGTATATGGTTTAACTGGAGTAACAGGTGTTCGGAAATTGTTGTAATTTTCAATTTGAGTGAACTTTAGCATAAATTTATATCCATCAGGTTGGTATCATGTACCGACTCGGAAACCATAATGTTAGTATCCGGTACTCATCGATTTCAAAAAAGGTATCAGTTACTAACACAATAGCCATAGTGTTATTATCCTTTACAGACTCGGTACATATATTATATAGTGTGAGTTAGCATTGAAGTCGCATTGTCGTTGACTATAGATTATGTTAGCTTCACTATCACAGGTTTACACATTCGTCTAGGAGATTGTACCGTCCTATTATTCCACATTCTTCTACCAAATATATAGTGGTTAAAGGGCGTAATACCGGCTCTTACTGATGAGTCACCAGTAAGCACGAAACGAATGTGCATGAGAATATACTTTCCGTTCATGCTGCCTTTGGTTTATCCTTCTGGTCACAACTGAACTAATTTGTTACTAGGTTCGCAAAACCTAATACATACTTGCATATATATTAGTTCTTCGCAAAAAACAGTATTTAACTGTAATGCAAAGTCTGTTGTGCGATTTTACTCATTCTTGCCATGAGTGGCGTTGGAACGTCCTATTGATAGCGAATGATGCCAATGCCAAACTTGGCCGTCGTACTCTGATGATGATCATGGAAGGTCGAAACGCGTCAGTGCGTTGCAGCTGGCGGTAGTTTTGTTATGATGTTCGACGACTGGTTAAATACAATGGGATTGGTGTTTACTTCAAGCTCGCAAACTTGATTTAAAGAATTGTTACCACAACCCGCGCAAACAATTATTGTTAAATTGTATTGCCTATATATGTATATGTGGCGAAAGCTACAAACAGTTAACGTTCATGACTGCATATAAATTGTGCAGCCGACAATTCCAGTTAAGTTCAATGTATGCGAGACTGCTAGAGGTGAGAGCCGCATATCTAAATTTGAATTCCATATATATTTAATGCGGTTTGATCCTCGATAGTCATTTTGCCGTCGTACTCAGATGATGATCAAGGAAGGTCGAAACGCGTCAGTGCGTTGCGGCTGGCGGTAGTTTTGTTATGTTGTTCGACGACTGGTTAAATACAATGGGATTAGTGTTTACTTCAAGCTCGCAAACTTGATTTAAAGAATTGGTCAGGACTACACGGAAAACGTGCTCTACAAAGATGAATCTTGACTTAACCTAGCATTGACAGGATGGCATCAGGCTCTCAAATCTTCTCATTACATTAAGCAGAGTTTTGATGGACTCAATTTTCGACCATTACCCGCACAATCAACCACAAGGCGTAGCAGCAAACATCGTGCATATGTGGAGGCGGGGGGGGGGGGGTGGTGGGCAATTTGTTATCGGAATGCGAACGACTACATTATGATAATCTGATAATAATTACGCTTTGTCCAAGACGCAAGAATCTGCCACAGCTGGTTAACTGTTTCAACACGCAGGCATAGTCAGTCGGTTCGTCAATAAAACCAATTTGGCATTCTGCTCAATGCGGCCTCCCGTATTCCTGAACACAACCCATGCAAGTTGAATCGATAAAAAGGTGTAGCAAGTATTAAGAAAAAACGCCGATGCCTCTACCAGAAAATCTTGTCCTACAACCGATAGCTTACCAAACATCGTCTTGAACCTAATGAACGAAAGGTTAAAGCAACTTTCGGCTTAACTTAAATGTTGATTTATATTGCGCTGTGCTGTCCTTCTTGTCTGTTATCCTTCCGCCATTTTCTCGGGCGGGACAATTGATTGCACTCGTAGGTCGGTAAAATCTTGACTCCTTTACATTTCCAGGTGCACCGATTTTGTTTGGTCTTGATTGATGGGTTCTCACTTGTTCCTTCATTTTAAAGCCGCCCATCAGCTGCATGTCTGATAATGATGCTGGAACCAGGTTTTCAGAATTTTCGGGACTTCATTTCCAGTCCCATCTTCAGAGTTGACACCATACTTACATTTGGCACAATTTTCCCCTGTTAGTGTGTGTGTGTGTGTGTGTGTGTGTGGCGAAAGCCACAGAAAGTTAATGCTTTGACATTGTGCAGCCGACGTTCGGGTTACATACAATTTATGAGAGACCAGAGAGTGAAATTTATAATTTTGAAAAAAATTTACTTTTTTCGATTTGGTTCTCGACAGCCAGTTTATCATCGGATTCTGTTGATGTCAGTAAAACATTAAAAACGCGTAAGTATGTGGAACTTACGGGAGTGCTAAATATAGTGTACGAGAAGTGAAAACAGTTTGACATTGAAATATGGATTAAAATCGTAACTCGTTTGAAATAATACTTTTTAACGCACATCAAGACGATTAATCATTTCTAATTAAACGTTTCATATTTATGCATTTCGCAGTCTTTTAATATCTACAGAGCCTTAGCTTTCTTTAGAGTGACGCCAAAATGTATTTATTTTACATTTTTTATAAACAAATTATTGCCTTGCACAATGATACTTGACGTTGTAAATGATCAACATCAAATCAGGTAATCAGTTATTTTTAAAATTTTCGTGTAGCTCTCAAATTCATGATCCTCGTAGGTCAGTTGCACTTTAAGTGATGATGATGGCCAAGATAAGTCCAAGCGCATTCGAACGTCTTACTGGCCATAAAACACTTGTTTCTAATTTAGCTCACATGAATAAAAGGGATAAAATCCTCCTTTTTGCATTCACATGACATTTATGCATAATTTTCTTCTACATTGTCACCAAGAGAAGCAAATTTTCCTCATCAATTGGTCACAAGAATTTTCAGATTGATGATACTAACAACGAAACTTATTGCTCATTCTTGAACATCATAGCTACATGGTAACATTTCGGCACGTCGAGGAGTAGATTATTAGAAATTGTCTACATACATACATACATACATACATACATATATATATATATATATATATATACATACATATACATGTATACATGTATTCATACATAAATACATACATCCATACATACATACTTATATACATTCATAAATTTATACGGATGTAAAAGCATACATACATACACACATACATCTATACAGGTTTAAATACATACATGCACACAAACGCGCATACGTGCACACATAAATAAATAAATACATACATACATTCAAACATTTATTCATACGCATATGTTTACATGCATACGTTCATATATACATAAACATTAGTACAAATTTATAAATACATAAAAAATAAATAGCAACATGCATGCATACATACAAATATATATATATATACATTCATACATTTATACACCTGTGCATACATACATGCATACATAAACACATACAAACATACATACATACATACATACATACATACATACATACATACATACATACATACATACATACATACATACATACATACATACATACATACATACATACATACATACATACATGCATACATACATGCTATCTTTATATAGACACCTGACTCATTAAGTAAATACATTTGTCAATATAAACCAAGAATTGCATTGTGTAGAAATGGCAACTCATCCAGTAGGCAAGTTTCGTCCTTATTGAGAACTCATCTCATACTGGTCACAATTTTCCGCGGACAGGACACGAACCTGGGCACATCTGCCTTGGAATGTGTTGCCCTAACCACTGCGCGACCCTTCTGCAACAGGGCGGCGCATAAATATGCTTAAAATGTATTCATTATAGCATAGCAGAAATGTATTACGTTGAGATGAACACGAAGTCAATTCTATTAAAAATAATAATCAACAGAGTTGTCGAAATATACTTTAAAACTCTAAAAAATACAATGTGAATTTAAGTTAACTAACCTGGTGTACTCATCCTCCAGGAGATTTGGATGTGGCGTGTAGAATTTCACAGAAAATGTGAAAGCATACTCTTTCGTCTGATTGTGTTGCTTACAGATCATTTTGTCGTGGTCTAACCAACACTTTGTTCACAAATTCCCAAGTGGAACCGGATTTTATTTCCAATAGAAAATGAAAAAAAATTTAAGACAGCAAAGTATAACAATACAAAACTGGGATAGCAGAAAGGGAAAAATTAAACAAAAAGTGAGGCAAACGGATAAATTTTGACAATTTAATTCCTTTTAAACAGACAAAAGTGTAAAATAATGAAAATTTCGTGGCTGTTTAGTCATTGCGGAACTGAGTGTACAAATTCTTTAGATCAAGTTTGCGAGCTTGAAGTAAACACCAATCCCGTTGTATTTAACCAGTCATCGAACAACATAGCACAACTACAGCCAGGCGCACGCACTTGCTATGTTCTTCAACGACTGGTTAAATACAATGGAATTGGTGTTTACTTCAAGCTCGTAAACTTGATTTAAAGAATTTATTGTCTATATATATGTGTGTGGCGAAAGCTACAAACAGCTAATGTTCGTGACTGCATAGAAATTGCGCAGCCGACATTTTCAGCCACGTACAATTTTTGCAAGACTACTAGAGGTAGGAGCCGCATATCTAATTTTGCTTTCCATATATATGCAATGCGGTTTGATCCTCGCTAGTCAGTTGCCGTCGTACTCTGTTGATGATCAAGGAATGTCGAAACGCGTCAGTGCGTTGCGACTGGCGGTAGTTTTGTTATAATGTTCGACGACTGGTTTAATACAATGAGATTGGTGTTTACTTCAAGCTCGCAAACTTGATTTTAAAAAATTGATACCACAACACGCGCAATCAATAATTGTTTACCTGAGTGTAGAAAGTTTACTTTTTCGCTAAAAAGGGAAGATTTCATTGGACAATGGGCACGAAAGCAATGCTGCATTCGCAGATTTGTAGTAGGTGGTGGGTGATCCTATAGAAGTATCCTACATTTAGAAGATGCGAATTTTATACCGACACTCGTAACAATGTCTCGAAATCTATTGAAGGTGGCCTGAGCAGAAACTCGACTGTTGAATAATAGTAGGATATCGTCTGCATAATGTAGATTGACTAATCCGCCGCCCGGGGGAGGGGGGGGGAGTGGACAGCCTTCACAAACTCCAACGGTGTTAGTAAAGTTGTGCGTTAATTCGCTGTACGCCTTAATGAATAAAAATTCTGGATGCGACTACGCCATTTCTAACTAATTGCGTCAAGATCTATTTCAGTCCACAGTTTGCCGCGAAATAGACGACGGCGTGTGGCGCAACGCCTTACACCACGTCTGAGGTTTGTGCCACTAAAAGAAATTCTATGCGCCGTGCAGCTATCCACCATTAATTCAGCAATATCCTGGCGCAGCGAGCTTAAAGTGTATCTGCCACCCCGACTAAATCAGTTGTATAATAGATACACCGCGTGCCTATTAACAAATTACTTCGAATAGGAACAGAAAAAAAGAGAATATCCTATGTAGGCATGAGTTACGCGCTAAATGACGACACATCAGTAGAAGCTCGAACTACGCCCTGTGTTCTTTATATATTTCGTTGAGAAATGTGGGGCAATTGGACGGTGAAACCTCCTATACGAATGCGTATTAAAACAGTTTCATCTAAGTTGGCAATTTTGTCGTCACGTTTTGGCGATCACAACAAATAATCGATACCAATATTTACGTGTATATGACGATCTTTGTATATGCAATTGTGTATTACGTAATGCGTACCAATGCAACACGGATAAACCAAAGAGAGAGCATGAACGCACAGTATAATGTCGTACACATTCGTTTCGTGCTTACTGGTGATTCATCAGTAGGAGCCT
>JAQBSW010005165.1:0-60503 GCA_029291075.1 Eudiplozoon nipponicum
CCCGCGCAACCAATGTTCGTTTAATTATAAGAAATTATTGAAAGTATATAGTATTAAACTAGTTTTTGAACAAGACTGAATATGGATCCTACAATAAAGAATGGTATATCAACCAAATTCGCATTCATTTATACACGTACACTGTATAAATTTAATTTTCCATATAAATACTTATATCCAAATTAAATATATAACATATATATATATATACATATTTATTTATTTATTTATTCAATTATTTAGTTACTTATATAAAAATTCGATAAACTCAATGAGGTGTCTTCATACGATTCAAATTTATTTATTTATTTCTAAATTATTTAAATTTATTTATGCCCACATCTTATATATAAGTATCCATTTATATCTACGTCTACACGCTAGACCTTATCCATAGATAGATAATTATATATAAGCAAGCAGTTCTTCCCACATATTTTCCTAATTATCAATATGACTCAGTATATATATATATATATATATATATATATACGTATATAATTTTTTTTGTGTGTGTGAGTATACACTATATACAATATGCATATAATATGAGCAACAATTTGAGTTCCTCATTTGATGAAATATTCTCTTCTCATTATCCTAGAAATCCATAGACTATAAATCAATCACCCGTTTTGAAACAACAGAATAGTTTGGAATATTTCCCGGAGACCTATAAATTCCCAAGTTTGCTAATTTCTTCATAAGTCTCTGACTAAACTTTTCAACTGCAAGTTGCTTATTAAAATACAACGAAGGCAGTACTGCGCAAGAAAGTTATTCTTCGTATAATTTGTTTTGTTTATTTAACCGCGTATAAGGGATGTTGCAATTTATTGCATCGATCATTTTCATTTTAACTACTTTATTAACTGAGCTGGCTATAAAAGAGTTAGCCGTATGGATACTGTTTTCAAAAGTAAAGCTATATGAGTACAATTTAGAATGACATATAAATGATATGGGCACAAATCTAGGTTTAATATTCTATATAATTATTGCATCCGAATTACTTTTTGTTAAAATGTAATTGCATTTGACATAACTTTAACCTCGAAGCAACATCCGGTGCATTTTCTAATAAAACTAAAAGGAAGCAGTAAAAAGCGGATAAAATACAATTATCTGATATTGAAATAATGCAATAGGATAAATAGGCTTCCATAAATTTAAATATTGCAACATGATGTGAGGGAGAAGACAGATATGTAATAAAGAAACGACTGTCTGCATTTAAAAGAATATTATATAGTTATTGCTTCATGAGATCCATTTACGGGCTTGCCGTTATGCTCTGAGAATGAAGAATCCTGGTAGAAACACGTCAGTTTGTTTAACTAACGTTAGTTTTGCTATACTACTCGATCGCTTTTATAAATGAGAATGTTGTCTATCCCAATTCAGCAAAATTGATTTTAAAAAATAAACTCAATTAAATCTCTACGATATATTTTTCCAATCCTCGTCATAGCTTGAATATCGTAATATTTGTACAGCAAATTATTAAGAATCTTAGCTGATTTAGTTAGATTGCTTGCTAGCATTGTACAAGAGCAATAACTTTACTCTATGTGAACATCCTGTTTGAACTGCATTTACGCTAAAGCTAACGGAGGCATACATTCATGCATAAATGAACACGCACTTAATTTTTTCCCGGAAGTCACAGGTTATATTTCTTACGTTTAATTTATTATTTTCAACGTTTCTTACCTAATTAATTATTTCAAGCGATGCTGTTGCTATAAAGTTACGTTAATTGTATTGTTGTCAACATTTTACTCAAGAAATCTTGGTTTTCGGTTTACGAAATGTTTGTGTAAAACAGTTATTCGAAATTCTATTGTCCGAAACCATGTTTAAATATCTATACTTACACAGGTTTTTGTGTATTAAAACACATATTTCGGTTCCGTAATTCCAACAAAATAAACAAACAATATGCATTAAGCGCGTCCAATAATATCGTGGCGTTAAAAGGTATCATTGAGCTGAATCCAATACCACACAAGCAAAGGTTAAACTTTTAAAGTTAATTTTTTTAAATAATCTAATAATATAATTATAATTGGCTTAATGCATTGTTGCATTTACAACGGTGCTATAATCAAGCTTTAAAATCCAACATGCCCGTGATTTGGGTAGGTAAAAACGCAATTTATGTGAAGCTGACGATATAATATACAAATATACTTAAGAAAGATAAATATAATTTGTACTTTTAAAAAAATTTCTTCTTCCTTACTTTGTTTTTAGGTCTTTTTTCACAAATATCCGTCATGTTAAAATGTGTGTTTAGTTCACTGCAAATTAAGATATTTACTTTTATTTTTCCTCAATAATTTAATGGATTAAGCGGATGCTGATCAAAATTGAAAAGAATTCATGTTCGCGGGCCCCAATTTAATGCTAAACCTAAATTATTTAACCCGGCGCATAACATAGCAAAACTTCAGTTATTTCCACGACGGCCATCTCACTATGGAGGATTAAACGGCAACGTATAACAAGATATGGAAAACTATTAATGCGTCTCTAGTTTATGCATTTAGTCAAATAAAGTATAATAAGTGCTTTTCTTTAGTACGCAAACTTGATTTAAATAATTCACCACCAATGCCCTAGGTAAATTCCGCGCTCATAACTATGCAGCTTGCATGTCATAAATTGCCAATTCTGTGAGACTAGTCGTATATTGATTTAAGAAATATGAATAAATTGTATCCACGTGAGTCGAGGTCTAACAAAAAATTTATCGATATAAATTTTGAATTGCTTGAAGATTTCCGAGCATGTGACGTTTTGAGTGTATTATGTCTATGTACATATATACCAGGATTAAATACCCTGATAGCAAACCTGGTTACTGCTAATAAAATAACCCAGTTAGAATTGCATCACAAACCTGTCAATAAACGGTCAACAAAGAGCTTCATATTATCTACTTTTTGTATAAAAATGTAGCGACAAACATAAAATAATATTCTCGCTCGTTAAAATTGAAATTTTTTAAAAGGTACAGTTCGATATTGCCTTTTGGCATTTTCTGCAGAAAGTTAAATTAAATGTTTGGCACTCGGAGTAGAATATAAAGAAATTCTAATGGCTTTCTCCAAAAAAATAGATTTAAATGCATTGAACATAATCAGAAATGTCTTTTTATTGAAATCTGAAAACTAATTATTGTCTTCTTTATTAAATAAAATTTCTGGGAAGATCATAGCTCTAAATGTATACCGATGATGGCTTCAGACCTGCATTGCAGGAGCCTTACCTCAAATTCAGATTCTTGTAGTCTCCTTCATGCAAACTATAGCTAATGATCATATCTTTTTCATAAAGAAAAATTCCGTAGTTACGGGATAAATTTAGTAAAATTTCAAACACTGATATGAGCAGGACAACATGTTTATAGTAAGAATGGGAAACTGACAATCATAAAAATGACGAAATAAAAGAAGACCTAGAATGATACAAAAATAAGCAGAACGCATGTATATGAATAATACCGTGGTTTCTTCTTGGAAGTAGGTATATTATTGAAAATAAGTCAGAATTTTTAATTAAATTTCGTTTCTAAATTTTTTGGTAAGAATATGAGAAGCAGATAAATCCGTCATTCGCATTTAATTAATATAATAAAATGATGGATGAAAACGATAATAATAAAGAAATAAAATAAATTAACTAACTACCATTCTTGACATAGAGTGTTCCGTTGCTATAATCTCGTCGATAAGATTATCCATTTAGATTTATATGCGCAATTAGGAAAGACATGGTCCAAAGAATAAGATTTCTTTGCTATCCTATTTATTACTTAGGTTAAAAAATATTCACATGTGTTATTAAATTTTTTCCCTATTTCTTTCACTATATATGGAGCATATAATAATAATAATATATATATATATAATATATGTAATGAATAACAATAATAATAATAATATGTATAATAATAATAATATATAATACTAATAATAATAATAATTATAATATATATATAATAATAATAATAATAATAATAATATAATAATAAGAAATTTATTTGCCCAGCAACGGCCAACAAGGCAACAATTGAAATGAAGGTACAAATCAAGCAGGATATGTAAAGTTAGATATGTAATTGTGATTAGCAAAAGCAACATAACCACATGGGGATAGGGGTGAGAAAGAAGTCTATTTCTACATCAACTATATATATATATATATATATATATATATATATATATATATATATATATAAACATAATCATACATAACATATATATCTTACCAATTTCATCCTTATTGGGCACTTTTATTATTGTCCAGAATTATTTGGAAAAGTGGTTAAGAACTTGAATATTTGGTTCACTTTTCCAAATTATCCACTACAACACGTGAGCGCAAATTGCTTATAGTTTTCAGATTCATAAAAGTTAGGAGTCGTAAAACGCTTCTAAAAGTAAGCATAGTTTCTTATAAAATTCGAAATGGCATGCAATGTTTGCTTCCAGTGGCATTGGGGAAAAATGATACATGATTTATGTCTGCATATGTGGATCTGATTACAAACTACAGAATTTCCAACAACTAATCATAATTACATTATCCTCCTAGTCGACAATGGCTGCTGCATTCCCTGCCAATGTTTGAGTTAAAAACATTTCGTCTTTGAGTTACTAAGCATTTCTCGCAAGTCTGCTCGTCATTAGAATTTTGGACATGTATTAAACGAATACAAATATCAGTTAAACGGTTCCATTTTTACTTATTGATAGATTCCATATCTGGTAAATACTGTTTGTTGCGGAGAACTAATATATACCTATATATATATATATATATATATATATATATATATATATATATATATATATATGCATGTATGTATTAGGTGTTGCGAACCTAGTAACAAATCAGTACAGTTGTAACCAGAAGGATAAACCAAAGAACTAACTATGAACAGGTATAATCTCATGCTTCGTTTCGTGCTTACTGGCACACCAGTAGACCGGTATTACCTTATTACCACTTTCTTGTTTTGAAGCATGTGGGATATTAGGACGGTACATATCTAACACTGACGTTTTAAAAATAAGCACAAGTCATATATTTGCCTCTGTGTTTTTAACTGAGAAAATATATAATATTATAATCTAATGTATATGCAATTTGGTATTAGCTATGCGTACCTAGTAAACAATTAATTCAAGCAATGCTGGAAGGATATATTAAAATCAGCATGTACGAAAGAAATAATCTCATGTACACATGCGTTCCGTGCTTATTGGCGGCTCATCAGTTGAAGACAATGCTACGCCCCTATAACCATTATTTATTTTGGCTAGTAATTTGTGGAAGTTTGAAGGTATGCAAGTATGTATTAGGTGTTGCGAACCTAGTAACAAATTAGTTCAGTTGTGACCAGAAGGATAAACCAAAGGCAGCATGAACGGGAAGTATAATCTCATGCACATTCGTTTCGTGCTTACTGGCGACTCATCAGTAGGAGCCGGTATTACGCCCTTTAACCACTATATATTTGGTCCAAAATAGTTAATGGGACATTCACATTCTTTGACCAAACTCTCTCAATTAAGAATTGTGTACCAGCCTGATGGTCACTCCACTCTTAACAATGTATAGTGCTACTCCATTCTCTGGACTATCATCTATTCAAATAGTATTACTAGTTCTAACCTATATACTACATATATAATAGTTCTTCACAACAACAGTATTTAACTGTAAAGTTTGAAGGTATGTTCTCATATTAGAAAGTTTATTCAAACATTAATAGATTTGACTTCATATATATATATATATATATATATATATATATATATATATATTCATTTTTTGTAAAAGATAACTTTACTAGTTTTTTTTCAAACTACCGATCCTGTACATGGTACAGAAACCAACACAATTGTTTTCAAAATTCATAGCCTAAAATGAGTACCAATATAACGGATTTCGAGATGATTAGATCTGAACTAGAATTAAAGATTTTTTTGATCACATGTCAAACCAGCAAATCTATACACTCTGGCCTTTGTCGACATTAGCTTCCATATGTCATCGATATCATGACATTAGTCAATTTAATATATAATACATACACATTATTTTTGTACAAAACATATATAAATATATATCTATATACGCAGTTGCGTATGAAGTATTGAGTCACTGGTGATAAAATGTTTCACATTGGACCAGAAGTATATAACAATATAGGTATAAACGAAATGGATAATATCATTTACACATATATTTCGTGCTTACTAAGTAGGAGTTGATATTTCGCCTCCTAATCGTTATATATTTGGTCGAGTAATTTAGGATAGTTAGACGGTCTAATATATTTTACGACTCTTTATTCAAACAGTAATGGATTTATGTTCATATAAAGTATTTATCAAGACAACTTCCAAGCCAAGTCACCATATATATTATATGCAGAACTTCTAAGTTTTACTATCTCAGTGGCTTCCAAAATACCGATTCGGTACTTTGTATCAACACAGTGTATATCAATCATAGAATTGACTGTCAATTCAATAGGTAAATTTGCAATTTCTCCAAGTATACGAGTGTGTTTAGAACAGAAAAGCCATCAGTTGAATACAATTGCATGCACCTGTACGTTCTTTTACGTAACACTTGAGTCATTTCATATCATTTTCAGTTTGCTCGTTCCGATCATTTGTTTTATCCTCACTGAGTAATGTGTTGTAGTTAGGGCATAACAAATAATTACGTGTTGTTAGTAATACTTATTACAGGGTATGAAAAAGTAATATTTTATAATAGATTAATTGCATTTGCTATTATAGACATTGTATAGATTTGTCAGCAATTATTATATAGTAATATTCTGTAGTTACGCTATGTTGTACGGCGATTGGTTATATACAGTGGGATTGAATTGTTGCGTCAAGCTCGCAAACTTGATTTAAACAAATATTTACCGACCCATGCAACCAATCATTGTTTAATTGTATTCTGCTATTATAGTATAATTTTTTTTAAATCATTTAAATAAATATACATACAACTTTCAGGAAATTTGATTACATGTACATTAGTGGTATAAATAAATCAATGCAGTAGTTGCAAATGCGACACAATTTAATCATATTTAAATAATGGCTTTAAAACTATTTGGTCTAAAGTACATTTTTCCAGTATGTTGTTGATATTGCTCACTGTAACATACCTAGATTATTCTAGCACAGATGAGGCAGGCACTCGTAACTAATTCATTCCAGTCAAGTACGATGTATGCGAGACTGCTAGAGGTGAGAGCCGCATATCCAATTTTGATTTCCATATATATGCAATGCGGTTTGATCCTCGCTAGTCAGTTTGCCGTCGTACTCTGATGATGATCATGGAAGGTCGAAACGCGTCAGTGCGTTGCAGCTGGCGGTAGTTTTGTTATGTTGTTCGACGACTGGTTAAATACAATGGGATTGGTGTTTACTTCAAGCCCGCAAACTTGATTTAAAGAATTGTTACCACCACCCGCGCAATCAATTATTGTTTAATTGTATTGTCTATATATGTATATGTGGCGAAAGCTGCAAACAGTTAATGTTCGTGACTGCATAGAAATTGTGCAGCCGACATTTCCAGTCAAGTTCAATGTATGCAAGACTACTAGAGGTGAGAGCCGCATATCTAATTTTGCTTTCCATATATATTCAATGCGGTTTGATCCTCGCTAGTCAGTTTGCCGTCGTACTCTGATGATGATCATGGAAGGTCGAAACGCGTCAGTGCGTGCGACTGGCGGTAGTTTTGTTATGTTGTTCGACGACTGGTTAAATACAATGGGATTGGTGTTTACTTCAAGCTCGAAAACTTGATTTAAATAATTATTTCAAGACTGTCATTATATTGGATTATATTGGATTTTGAATTTGATATTGCGGCATTATTATTAAAGCATAAAGATGTTAACTGTTAATCAATTTATGAGATAAAGGAACTAACACCTAATATAAGTTCAAATATTTTCATATGTCGCACAGTTGGTAAAGGAATAACCGTAGGTCATATGAATAGATATGATTCTAATGAAAAGATGAACGAACCATTTTCTTGGCGATGAAGTTTATATGAAAATTTTTAAGGAATCCCTCGGTAGATTAAAAGGCGAAGTGAAGCTATATGTTTTTAAAAAAGTGAGAGATAAAGCTAAATTGCTCCCGCTACGTGATGATTCTCTCGCACAGCGACCCGGGGAATAAAATTGTAAAAATAAGAAATGCACATCATTCTGAAACCTATAGCATCGCAAAATATCTTCTCCCAGAATAATAAAATACAAATATTTTCTTACCTTTACTAAAGAATACATGCAATTTTATTGACTCTGTTACTGATTGTGATATTGTAAATCGTTGTATAATGGTAATTTTGTATGGTGATTCAATGAATAACAATATAAGCGTGCAATTGTCTTCTAACTGTTTGAATAGGTTCCTTAATTAAACATCCGAAAATGTACAAAGAATATAACATTAACAATGGTCCTATGATGAAATGTGTTAACTTTTTCATTTTTTTATACTGCATTAAGTGTATTTAACAGGTAAGAGTTGTTCTAATGGAGCAAGCGTTTTAAAATTCGGTGACAAAAATAACTATGCCTTAATTGAAGACACACACAGTAGAAGGCATATTCCGAACGAAGCTTACAAATCCATAATCAATAATTCTAAGGAATTAAACTATTTGCAGTACTTAATACAGAAACCATGATTTTAAAATTTTGAATAAAAAAACTTTAAATTCAAGATTACCTTCTGAAGGATTTTGTTTAGGAAATGCATATAGTTATAAAACGAAAAGATTTTGAACCCAAAAACCCGTAAAGCTCAATCAGATTGGAATTTGATGACTTGAAAGATACTGAGTTGAGAAATACTGTTAAAAGTTAGCTACAAAAGGTCAATTTAAAACTACTAAAAAAGTTTGCCTCTGTAGAAACCTCAAGTGTTTATGAAATTCTTTGGTGAAATCGTATTAAAATCAATGTTGTAAAATCAATGCGACCAGCAGAATTAATAAAAGCCCATAAACTGTATGTATTATAGCCGCATTGAAATTTCGTATCTGACTCATTATTCATTTAAAATCAGTCATACAATCAATTGGAATAAATGTAAAATGATAACGCTTACAATGCAAACATTTCAAAACAACTCTATTGGAAACCATTTTAAATAAATAATCTGTCAATCGTAAAATCTTCACGTCTATTACTAAATTTAAAACGGCAAATATTAGTAAACACCGTTTGGTAACGGCATCACAGGAGCGGTTAATGAAAGCTCAAAAATATTGATAAAGAGATTAATTTTTCATGTTTAGATTTATTTTAGGGTTTATTCAAATATGTGCATTAACTATTCTTACCTTGGTTTCATAATAATTTATCTTCCATAACTGTTGTGCCATTATTATTCCTTTTTAAAATTTTTTATTATATGCTGAATTTTTATCTATGTTAGAATTTCCTCATTTTTAAAATGTATATTTATGCTACTATTTCTCTATTGTTTTAAATTGATTTTTTATTGTTTATGATTCGCAACTCGAACTTTTTGTTCATGTAATACTATAAATATTTCAACATTCCCAATAAATATTAATTTTTCTTTAATTTTAGTCTGTTTATAGAATTCTCTCATTATCTTATCTGGCTCCAATTAGATATTAGTTGAAATCAATAAATTTTATATCCACAAAATTTCGTGCATAATATAATCCTCATTCTACTATCAATCGTTTGTAACCAATATTATTAAAAGAGCGTTTATTATGTTCGTTTCTATAGAAAAACATTTGTCACATCATTATCATAATTCAGTTAGTTTTTATGCTCAATTCAATTATTTCTGTAAGCAATATGTTAAATAATTTACAATAATCAATGTTGCGATCTTGATATAAACACCTGAAACATTAAGTACTTACATATTGTCTGTATAAACTAAGAGTTGTGTAGTGTATAAAAGGCAATTTATCCAGTAGACCGGTTTCGTCCTTATTGGGAACTCATCATGTACTGGCCAGAATTTGCCGCGGACAGGGCTCGAACCTGGGCACGTCTGTTTCGGAATCTGGTGCTCTAACCATTGAGCCACCCTGCCGCACAAAAGGGAATTCATCCAGCAGGGTGGCTCAGTGGTTGGAGCACCAGATTCCGAAGCAGACGTGCCCAGGTTCGAGCCCTGTCCACGGCAAATTCTGGCCAGTACATGATGAGTTCCGAATAAGGACGAAACCGGTCTACTGGATGAATTGCTTTTCTACACTTCACAATTCTTAGTTTATACTGACATAATGTAAGTACTTAATGAGTCAGGTTTTTGTATCAAGTTAGCAACCTTGAGTATATTAAATGTTATTATCGCCAACGCAACCAATGTTCGTTTAATTATAAAAACTTTCAGCAGTTTTATTAGTTTATTTGGGCAAAAACGTGTACTGTTCTGAAGAAGCCAATCGGCAAATTGAATAGTTCTAATTTCGTCAGCATGATAATATGCAAAACTGGTCTAGTAAATTATTTGTTTTACTTTTTCTCTTAATAGGATTATACACGAATAGTTAGATAGAGAACATGCTAACGTGAGAGAAGCTTCCCTTGCAATGCCATCCATAATTGCAATTTGGCTTGTGTTCAATTTTATTTAGACAGAAGCAATGCAATATTAAATTCACGCTTGTCGGCGCACATAACAATTTAGTGTGTAAAAAGTTGAAATTGTGTAGCGGTTGCTTACATAATTAATCATAATATGAAGTTCGGAGTATGTTAAACTAAAGTGGCGTTTTGTAGGTAAATAAATGCGTCGTGCGATTGTTTTTTTCCAATTAGGAGAATATTCCAATAAAAAATACGTTGTCAAAACCATGTAAAAAACATAAAACTTCAGTGGACCTGCTTTACCATTGAAATTTTCCAATACAAGGCTAAAGGATTAAATTGTGTATTAGATGTTGCGTACCTAGTAACAAATTAGTGCAAATAGGGCCAGAAAGATAGATCACAGCCAGTATTAACCAAAAAGATAACCTTATGTACACATACGTTTCGTGCTTACTGGCGATTCATCAGCAAGAGCCGACACTGCGCCCTAAAACAACTATATACTTGGTCAAGGACTGTGGGACAACTGGACGGCACAATCTACTATATGAATATGTATGTAAGCAGTAGTGTAGTTAACCTCATATAAAGTCATAGACAACGCGACTTCACAGACAACTTATTATAAATAATATATACCGTGCATGTAAATGGTACCAGCACAATGCATTTCTAGTTAGGTTAAATTTTACCTAAATTTAGAATTTCAACTAAGTCTGAATAACTGTTACTCTAGCAAAAACAAACACTCTGGCCTCGATCGACAGCAGTTGTCACGTTTGTTTTGGGATATATGATTATAACCACTGAGCCGCCCTGCAGTAAGTTACACACTATTTGCATTTATATACTTACTAATGTTTTTTTCGTTATATATATATATATATATATATATATATATATATATATATATATATATATATATATATATAAGATAATTTATTTTGATTAGCCTTCTGATCACGTGTAACCTACATGAAATAAATTTAGACCTAAATTCTAACAAGACACAAAAATATATCATAGCAGAACAGACACAACGTTATCTGGAAAACAGTTTTATAATTGAACAGATATTCAACTGAAATATCATTAGTTGTGCGAGCAGTAATAATACCTACTTAAACCAATTTTGCGATTTTCATATACATATCATTCCCATTATATATTTCAATCTGTCGGAATAAACTAAGGATTGTAAAATGAAGAAAAGTCAATTCATTCAGTAGACCAGTTTTTTGCTTATTAGAAACTCTTCGGGTATTGTGATTCATTTGTACGAAAAAAAGAACTCTAGTCTGGATATTTCTTCTTCGAATTTTGAGACTTTAACAACTGAGGCGTCCTGCCGCAAGCAACGCACAATATTCAATTAAATATTAACTAATGATTTCGGTTAGTCTTCTCGTCAGGTGGAGCACACATGGTATTTATTTATACCTAAATTCCAATAGACAGATTCAATTCTCTCTTTATATACCAACTAAGTTTTTGTGTTAAAATTCCATTCAGGTAGAGCATACATGACAAAAGTTTAGACCTAAAGTAAAAACCCCTCAAACAAAATCCGTCATTTCAGTAGAGAAAATTCGCTTCCTGGCGAAGTGTTATTGGATTGAACATTTATATTATTAAACGGTTATTGGTGTCGTTGGCGGTGTTAACAATTATTTACTGCATGTTTGATATCTTGATGTGAAAAATTGACCTACCATATACACGCATTTTACAGCATACACTACACAGTGTATAATGTGGAAAATCCACTTCCTCCTGTAGACCAGTTTTATTCTTATTGGAAACCCATCGCTTACTGTCCAGAATTTGCCACGGACAGGGTTCGAATTTTGACATTTTTGATTCGGAATCTGTTGCTTTAAACTCCGAGCCACCTTTCCGCATGCTACACATAATTTTCAGTTTTATACTTATTAATGTTTTTGCTTAGTTATCCATTCAGATAAATGCCATATGGCATCTGATTAAAAATAAAATACCAACTTGTCATCCAAAGTCTGTCATTATAAAACATAAACCACGCTACCTTGATAAGTGGTATTGAACTGAGCTTATAGATAATTAAATAAAATTGTTAACGTCAAGTTTGCAACCTAGATATAAACATCATCCACAATATAGATTTACATTTCTTTGGGAAGGTTAAGTATTGTACAATGTAGAAAAGGCAGATCATCTAGTATAAAATTTAAATACTGTTTGTTGCGAAGAACTAATATATATGCAAGTATGTATTAGGTGTTGCGAACCTAGTTACAAATTAGTTCAGTTGTGACCAGAAGGATAAACCAAAGGCAGCATGAACGGAAAGTATAATCTCATGCACATTCGTTTCGTGCTTACTGGCGACTCATCAGTAGGAGCCGGTATTACGCCCTTTAACCACTATATATTTGGTAGAAGAATGTGGAATAATAGGACGGTACAATCTCCTAGACGAATGTGTAAACCTGCAATAGTGAAGCTAGCATCATATAAAGTCTACGACAATGCGACTTCAACGCTAACTCACACTATATAATATATATACCGAGTCTGTAAAGGATACTAACACTATGGCTATTGTGTTAGTAACCGATACCAACATTATTGTACCGAAAAGGTACATGGTACTAACACTATGGTTTCCGAGTCGGTACATGCTACCAACCTGATGGATATCAATTTATGCTAAAGTTCACCCAAATTGAGAATTACAACAATTTCTGAACACCTGTTACTCCAGTAAATCCATACACTCTGGCCTTGATCCATATCAGTTATCACATTTCGTGGTAAGCAAGACATCATTAAATTCAATATATTACAGTTAAATGCTATTAATCTAGTAGACCGGTTTTGTATAAATTACGAAATCTTCAATTATATTTCCAGAATTTGGGTATGAACGTGTATCCAGTCTGAGTAGGTCTATGTAGTTTTCTCTAATTCAAACCACTGAGCCTCCTTTCTGCGCCCCACACCAATGTTTCTGTCATATATTAGCCAATTTTCTCTGATTTGCTTCCGCGTCCGGTTGTGTTCGTACAACATCAATTAAGAATTTTATTTTCTTCTTACCACCTTAAATCTGACATTATAGATCAAACACAACACTACCTGATATAGTGTTATTCAATTGAACATTTATGTAATTAAAACGTTCATTATTAGAGCAGGCCATGATGACGATTATTAAAATTAAGGTTGCAATCTAGCTATAATCGCCTTTCCCATTGTATATTTGCATTTTTAGAGTAAACTAAGCATATATTTATTGTAAATTATTCAACTCATCCAACAGACCAGTATAGTCCTCACTGGACTATGTTCAGGAAAGTTTTAGAATTTTGCCACGGACACGGCTCGAAAATAGGCACGTATACTTTGGCGTCAACAACTCTAACTGCTGTGTTAAGTTTCCTTACGCAGCATAACAATGATTTAAAACATGATTTTGCTCTTAAAATAAACACTATCCCCATTATTTATTTCAATTGTATTTATAAACTGAGCATTACGTTATGTGGAAAAGGCAAGTTGTCCAGTTGCCCGGTTTCCTATTTCTTTGAGATATCTTCAAATAATGCAAGTATGTATTAGAGTTGAAGTCGCATTGTCGAAGACTTTATATGATGTTAGCTTCACTATTGCAGGTTTACACATTCGTCTGGGAGATTGTACCGTCCTATTATCCCACATTCTTCGACCAAATATATAGTGGTTAAAGGGCATAATACCGGCTCCTACTGCTGAGTCGCCAGTAAGCACGAAACGAATGTGTATGAGATTATACTTTCCGTTAATGCTGCCTTTGGTTTATCCTTCTGGTCACAACTGAACTAATTTGTTACTAGGTTCGCAACACCTAATACATACTTGCATATTTATTAGTTCTCCGCAAAAAACAGTATTTAACTGTTATATGTCTTCAAATAATGTCCAGAATTTTGCCGCCTACAAATCACGGACCTCAGCGCGTCCACTTCGTTGTTAGTGATACCAATCCCAGAACTAACCTACTACACGCTAAATAAATTGTCTGTTGTATACCAAATAATAGCTATCTTTTTAGAACTCAAGTTAAGTTAATTATAGAACAGGCAGCACTCTTACTGTGGAAGTGATAATTAATAAAACCGATATGTAATTAAAGGCCATTGGTAGTACTGCGGTGATAAGATTTTTTTAATCAGGATTGCAATATTGGTATATATAGCATCTCTAATATATATTTGCATTTGTCAGAACAAAATGATCATTTTATAATTTGGAAAAGGCAATTCGTCCATTAGACTCGTTTTGCCCTTAACTAGAAATATTTTAATTGCCTTTTTAATTAAAATAAATTTGCGATCTGGACAGATACAATCTCATTATATATAGATTTTTTTAAATATAACTTAATCATTGTACAAAATAGAAAATGCAGTTCATCCGGTGCTTAAAGCAACAGACTCCAAAACAGACGTGCCCATATTCGAGCACTATCAGCGGAAAATTCTGGACGGTATGTGAAAGATTCCCAATAAGGATGAAACTAGTCTTTTTGATGGATTGCCCTTTCTAAATTATACAATGCTTGCTATATAGTGAAAAATAAACGTATATAATGATACTGGTGATTTTATCAAGATCACAAACTTGATTTAAATATTTGTTGTCACCACCCGCGCAACCATATTTGTCTAATTTTGTAAATCTTTAATTACTATCAAGAAGGTGGGCGCGGAATGGGCTCTAATCTGGGATATCTGCTTTGCAGTCTTTAACTTTAATCACTGTGCCACCACTCCGTCCGCAGAAAACGATTTTCAATCACATACTCATCATTATTTTATTTAGCTTTCCATTCAAGCAAAGCCTATATGGCACTTTAGACCAAAATATCCAACTAGCCGTCCCCTCTAATTTCACGGTGTTGAAAAGACAAAAATCTTCCTGTAGATGTGAGATTGTAATAAACTTGGGTGCGCAAGTGTTGACAAGAATTATTTAATTTAAGTGTGCGATCTTAATATGAACACTACCACTATTATATATATATATATATATATATATATATATATATATATATATATATATATATATATATATATTCAGATGTCTTAATGAACAAAGAATTTTATAATTTAGAAAAGATGACTAATACAGTAGACCGATTTTGTTATTAATGAAACTCTTTATTTACTATCTTGAAGTTGGGCATAGTTAAGACTCAAATCTGGGCACGATTTCTACGGAGTCTGTTACCGTAACCAATATGCAACCTTGTAGTATATTACACGCAATTTGCATATTCATATTAATCAATGTTTTTTGTCATTTCGACGTTCATCTGTAGCATATATGACACCTCTTTAATCGTAAAGATTCATTTAGCCACTAGCAATCCGCCATTCTTCTTTGCCGCGGACCGGACTCGATCCTGGGTACGTCTGCTTTGGGATATATGATCCTAACCACTGAGCCGTCCGCCGCAGACTACAAACAATTTTTGGTTCGATTCTTACTTATGCTTTTTGCTTAGTTTTAATTTTCCGTGGAACCTATATGGCATATTTTTTTACCTAAATATCCAACAAACCACACCTAATCTATAATTATAGAACAAGCACAAGGCTTCCTGTGGAAATGTTATTGAATTAACAATTTGCATAATTAAACAATCATAGGTTGTGCGGGAGAAGGCAACAATTATTTAAATCAATGTTGCGTTCTTGATATAAACAAAAATACTTTTATTCATATTCCTTTAACTGTACAAATATAGAATTTCATAATGTTAAAAAGACAATTCAATCAGCAGACCGTTTGTGTTCTTATTAAGAACTCGAAATGCAGTCCTGGGAACGTCTGCTTCGTGGTATATGACTCAAGCCACTGAGCCTCCTTCCATAAGCTACACACCATTTTAAACTATATACGTACTAAATGTTTTTGCGTAGCTCTCCTTTCATTTGGAGCTTATATAGTATCTCTTTGGACCGAAATTTCGAACAAACCACCCTCAATCTCTCAGTATAGAACAGGCACCACGTTAACTGGAATCGTGTTATTGAATAGAACTTTCATGTAATGAACCAATCATAGGTTGCTCTGGCGGTGAGCACAATGGTTTAAATCAGATTTGCGATCTTGTTCCAAACACCAATCTCATTACATATAAATTTCTTATATGCAGTTTTATCAACAGATTAATATACTGTTTCACCTTCTAAACGCAAGTTAATTAGTATAATCAATAGAAAAACAAAATGTAGCAATGTAGTTATGTAGCTGCACACAAATTTCAATCATATATTAACTTATGTGTGTCGAACTAAAAAGGAAAAAACTAACCGAGTTACATTAGTTAGTATATGACTGAAAATGATGTGTAATGCGCGGTAAGTTGGCACAGTGGTTAGAGAACCGGATTATGAAGCGGACGTGCCCAGGTTCGAGCCCTGTCCATGGCAAATTCTGGCCAGTACGTGATGAGTTCCCAGTAAGGACGAAACCGGTCTTCTGGATGACTTGTCTTTTCTTCAAAATACAATGCGAAGTTTATACTGACAAAATGTAAGTATTTAATGGGTCAGGTGCTTATATCAAGTTTGAACATTGATTATATTAAAAGTTATGTATATGCGTAGCGCTTTTTTAATACTTAAACAGTGTCTCAAGTTTCTTTTATAATCTATTTATTAATTAAATCAAATTTTGGTTATGAAAATAGATAAAATACCCAATTTTATGTTTAACTAGTATTAAAAAATATACTTCGTATAATTAATTAATTAATTATTAGGCGTAAAAATGCGGAAGTATGAGGTGTAGGACAAAAATGCGAATTTGTTTAACCATTATCAATATGATTCTCACTAAATAAAAAACTATCCAATAAAAAATAGCTATTTAAAAATGGTTTATATAATTAATATCTAAAGCAGATGATTTAGATAGACCACAGAGAAGCTTAAACTTGTGCATGGATGTCAGCCTGGCAGGGCGAGTCGGTGAAAGGAATGATGGAGTAAGATGTTGGAGCTCAGAAGGTGTTAAAATTAAACTAAAATGCATAATTGGGTGCCATTTACGAAGACAACTGCCAGTAAAAAAGTTGTCTGAAATATGAATGTTGACCCGAATGAGACCAGATGTGTTTGTAGAAAGCACGTATAATGTTTTTAAATTTAGTGGAAGTACTTCTTTTTGACAGCATATTAGTTAGAACATTGCGTTCCAATTAGAAATATACAGCATTGAAGTCTAGAAACACGCTATTGTGGGACGACGATATATATTTTATTGTTCAAGTACTTGCCTAATGGAAAAATATAAACCATATAAACTCTTCCTGGCTGGAGACCAGTTTGTTCTCCGTTTGTAAGTGAGCTCCGCAAAGCCTGAAAGCAGCTTAATATAATCGAAGCCCACACTCTAGACTGCCGCAAGAATAACGAGTGCCTTCTTAAGGAAAAGAATGATGGTTGACACGCTCCAAGCAATCGTCATGACCTCTTAAATCCATATATTACGAAATATGTTAGTCATGTCTCCAGGAAATTTATCCCCACCGTCCCTAGATACGCTCGGAAGCAAATCATTGTGACCTGAATCTTTGCGGCTTTTAACAGTTATGATTACACTCCACATTTCTAACTCTGATGATTGTTCTAGATTGGCCTTCCACCATGTTGATACAAGTATACATTCGGAGATCAGGACTGGTACTAATGCCTAAAATCATTTAACTATGAAGGGTTCATCTTACCTATCATTACGACGCATTATTTTATTTATTATATTATTGTTGCACTTATTTATTGATTCGTAAGCTTGTAACATTTTCCCATATGTTGCGCAATTAAGTTTGGACGCTTCTTCCATTTCTTCACACACTTTAATCCAAAAAATTCAAAAACGACATTTAAATCCTGAATAATTTGGCCACACATAGCTACACAAATAATATTATAGGCCAAACAACCATAAATTTTGCGCCAATATAGAGAATTTTCAAATTATTTTCCAGAACCCTATAACCGATTCAACGGAATCATACAACACAACATATATTGGTACCTGTAATGTGTATTTTGCACCTCATTTTCGCTAACAGAAAGTTCGAATTTTGTCCATCAATATCTGATAACATCGACTTTAGGAAATATTAATATTTAATAAATAACCACGAAACGAATTTGCATGAGATTACACTTTCCGATCATGCTGTCTTTGTTTTCTCCTTTTGGTCACAAATGAACTAATTTATAACTAGGTTCAAAACACCTATTACATACTTGCATTATATTCTCTCGGCAGCAAACTGTATTTACGTTATATATTGAATTAGATGATGTCATGCTTACCGCGAAATGTGATAACTGATATCGATCAAGGCCAGAGTGTATTGATTTACTGGAGTAACGGGTTTTCAGAAATAGTTGTAATTCTCGATATCGGTGAACTATAGCATACATTGATATCCATCATTTTGGTACCATGTACCGACTCGTAAACCATAGTGATAGTACCATTTACCGTTTCGGTACTGTAATGTTGGTATCGGTTTCTGACACAATAGCCATAGTGTTAGCATCCTTTACAGACTCATGATATGTATTATATAGAGTGAGTTAGCGTGGAAGTCGCATTTTCGAGACTTTATATGATGTTAGCTTCACTACTATACGTTTACACATTCGTCTAGGAGATTGTGCCTTCCTATTATCCCACATTCCTCATCCAAATATATGGTGACTTAAGGGCGTAATACCGGCACCTACTGATGAGTCGCCAGTAAGCATGAAACGAATGTGCATGAGATTATACTTTACGTTCATGCTGTTCTTGGTTTATCCTTTTGGTCACAACTGAACTAATTTGTTACTAGGTTTGCAATACCTAATACATACTTTCATACATATTAGTTCTCCGCAACAAACAGTATTTAAGATTAATATTTTTGTTGGAAATGCAGGTGTTCATGTTTGCCTACATCCATTCGATAATTTAATTTTGACACGTTAAATGTATTAAATTTTAAACCTAACCTTGATTAGTAAAGTAAATCATGATATTTGAAAATCCGACATTAGGCTCAGCTATTTTATCAACGATTACAATTTTCCTAACATGTAAACGAGACTAGTTCATAGATTGAGAAGAGGAAAGATAGGAAAAAGAGACACATTGGTAAAAACTGCGTATGCAGTAGCCCAATTTTGCCTATCTATTACTGCGCAACAAAATAGGTAATATGACCCTTTTTATTCTAAGCAACGGGCAACACCATATCGATTCATTATTGTCCCCGTTATTGATGGTCATATGTTGGCCTTAAATAAATACGGTCGTATGTTCTCAGTGGGAAGGACTCGTATTCACAATTTCTGTTCTCCAAGATAGTCTGCTACTCGAGAATGAAGAGTACTACTTGTTTAGGCGCCATAGACCAAAATTTCCTTAAGCAGCGAAAACACGCAACTTGCTCTTGGCATGCTTGAATTATTTCCTCACCACCAATTTAACATGAAATTTTACTGTGTTATAAAGCTCAAGACTTCACATGAATCGGTATTATGTCTATATCCTGTTGCACCCGACAAGTTTTATGCAACCATAACCGGAAACATGATGGTGTGGTCTATACAAACGAATAAATAATCGTTTTGGACGCAGTAATGTCAGAAACCAAGTAGGCTGTACAAACTGAAACTCCATTAAATATTATTTACTTATCTAATCGATTATTGATTGCGCGAGCGGTGAAAGCAATTATTTAAATCAAGTTTGCATACTTGATAAAAATTGCGATTGCATTATATATACATTTCTCAGTATAAATTATGCGTTGCGTAATGTAGAAAATGTAATTCATCAGGTAGATAAGTTTCGTCCTTATTGAGAACTCTTCAAGTACTTCCGAGATTTTTTTGTAGACAGGACTCAAACCTAGAAACGCCTGTTTTGGAGACTGTGACTATGCACAGCGACACCCTGCTGCACCAGTAAAGATGTCAGAATATAAAGGCCAATCAGCCAAAGTATAATGAGGTGAGATGAGGTGATTCAGCAGGCTTTAAACATTATAGGTAGTTCAAGAAGTAAAATTAAAAATAAATTAGAAATAAATTGCTAATTGAAGCATTTGTAAGATAACGTAATGTGAAATCTTCAAGCCGATAAATAGATGCATTTTGTAAGTCTCGCTTGTGTAGTAAAGCAACAATTTACAATGGATTGATTTTTAAACTTGTAAATTGATATAGAACGTGAGAAAGAATGAGAGAGAAGGAGAAAGAGAAAGAGGCATTTTTGAACATACGAAATATATCAATTAAATACTGTATCAGATTTACTGAATGGAAAGCAGAAGTATACATAGATACATTAATAAATTGATGCGCCAATTTGACGAAATTAGTATTATATATATATATATATATATATATATATATATATATTTGAAAATATATCTAAATTTAGATATAACTAAATAAAGTCTTGACAATTACTTAGATAGGATGCCAGGTGATTTTTTTGTCTTCATTGATGGAGCCTTATTTGTTTATATATGGAGTAAATCAATTAATCGTTTTCATTAATGTTTACTTAAATTTGTTACAGCAGAAAGATTATCTTAATGTAAATTTCAGATTTGTTGACTGTTTTTTAGTTATTATGAAATAAAGATTGATATAGAATTGGATTTATTAATATGCTAGCGCATTAATATTTATTTTGTAATAATAAATCGAGTAAAAAGAATTTCTGCTTTAAATTGATATTTTCGATTAAATATGTTGCCAGCTGTTTCAAAAACTATTTAGTGATGCATAAGAAGAAAGAGAGGGAAATATTTGTACTGGTAAGATTGGCAATGATATGCATATTAATTGAGTTCTGATGGGAAAACTGATTAACTGAAAAGTAGGCAAAACTACGTTTTAGGCTATACTAGCGGATATGTCTAGCATATGCATACGTGCGTGATGTGGGTACGGGTGTGTGTGTGTGTGTGTGTGTGTGTGAGCCCGTTTAATTTACTTAATCTTCAGTTTTGTCATTTCCTCGAATTAAGTGGAATATGCAATTACTGAAATGTCATCTGGGCACGCGCTTTGCTGGGAAGCTAGTTAAGGCATGAGCTGTTGACAAAAGCAACACTGGGCATTTGACAGGGTGAATTCATTATCTCAGTGTGCAGGAATATTAGCCAAAAGAAACTTCATCCACAAATTGATTTGGAATAGTCATTAATTTTCTTATTAATGCACTTTGAGTAGCATGTCTACATGAAAGTTAACCTACAATTCTTTAAAACAAATTTGCGAAGTCGAGATAGGCAAAACCTCTGTTCAACTTAACCAAAAACAGAGCATCGCATAAATTCACTTGTACGATCAGATTGTTACAGTTTTTCAGATCACAATAGCGCCCTTACCAACGAGAATCAAACCGCATTTATATATATATATATATATATATATATATATATATATATATATATATATATATAAGGTAAATCATGGACCTCACACCAAATATTGTTGCATATATTAAGCTCAATAATAGATGCCAAATTCACACTGTACATGCTGCCACATCATAAATCTATTACAGATTTCACTACACTTTTATAAATTATACGATTACACAAGCATTGATTGTGCAAGTGATAATAACTATACTTTATTTAAAGTTGATGAACTTGTGTTAAATGCCAACCACATTTGTCAAACCCGTCACACAAAAAACAGTAAATTTTTGGGAATATTATAGAGCTGAGTTGTTTAGGTGTGTCACCCGTTTACTTTTCATTTAGGAGGAAATTTACATGAAAACAAGACGCTTCGTCATGAGGCAACGTTTTTCGGTTTGAACAGACAATAACTTGATAGATTAGAGAATGTTTGTTGCGGAGAACCAATATATGTGCAATTCTGCATCAAGTTTTGCATACCTACTAACAAATTAATTCAACTAGAACCAGAAGTATAAACCGATGTCAGCATGAACGAAAGGTGTAATCTCAGGCGCACATGCCTTATGGTCCTATTTATATTAATTTATTATCAGGTGTGCAACACCTAATACACAATTACATATTTACTAAAAAAACAGTATCTAACTATTATATATTAAATTGAGGAATGGCATGATTAACATGAAAGTTGATAACTATTAACGATCAAATCCAGAGTGTATGGATTTGTTGAAATAACGGGTGTTCAAAAGTAGTTGCCGTATTCAATTTCGTGAAATTTAGCATATCTTGAAATTCATTGTGCTGGTAACATGTACCGACTTTGCAACCATAATATTGATAGCATGTACATTTTAGGCAATCACAATGTTGGCATCTGGTCCCGATTATGCAACCATAATGTTGGTATCAGTTTACAGGCTGGGTATAAACTATATATATAGTGAGTTGGCTTTGATGCCGCATTTTCTATGACTTTATATTAAGTTAACTCCGCCACTGCTGGTATACACATTCGCATAGGAGTGTGCACTATCCAATTGTTTCACATTTCTCACCCAAATATAAAGTGGATATAGGGTGTAATTACGGCTTCGACTGATAAGTCGCCAATAAGCACGAAACGAATGTTCACATGAGATTATACCTTTCGTTCATGATGACTGTGACTTACTCTTCTGGTCGTATTTGAGCTATTTTGTTAATTTAAGCATTACTTGCAAAGAAATCTTTTACATATAACATCCATGAAGCTCAAATTTTGTCTGCCATTCATAGATATTTTCTAGAGTCGTGGTGAGCAGGATATGGTGAATTAATTAGACTCAACTAATAAGATGACCTCATTGTAATATACAACGGATGGGGAATTATCGAGCGAATTACCTATTTTTGGCACCAAATAAATTATAAATTAAAATAAATTTAAAAAATAAGATATTTTCACGATGGATACTAAATCTGTGATCTAGCTTAATTTCAAGTCAAATAGTCCAAATCGGATGAAAATCGTTGACATAATCATTGGCAATATGAATCCCTAGATATTAAAAATATAAAACAAAAGGTGTTGGAATTCAGCAGATAAGAGAAGTATTCAGTGCTAGATGTTACACTGGTAAGTTAATGGAAACAAAAATTATAGATTAAACGAACATTGGCTGCGCGGGCGGTGATAACAATTACTATAATCAAGGTTGCGATCTTAATATAAGCACTTGACCCATTAATTACTTACATATTCCAGTATAAACTAAGAATTATATAGTGTAAAGTATTCAATTCATCCAGTAGACAGGTATCGTCCTTATTAGAAACTCATCCAGTACTGGCGTAGTGTGCGACTGAGTGGCTCAGTGGATAGAGCACCAGATTCCGAAGCAGACGTGCCCAGGTTGGAGCTCTGTCCGCGGCAAATTCTGGCCAATACGTGATGAGTTCCCAATAAGGACGAAACCGGTCTACTGGATGAATTGCATTTTCTACACTATACAATTCTTAGTTTTATACGTATGTAAGTAATTAATGGTCAGGTATTATATATATAAAATCAAACCTAATTCTAAACAAAGTATAGATATTGTATATTTAAGCATACCCAATTTAATTCATTAAATCTAGTAGCATAAATAAGAATCTCTGGGTTCAAGTTATTGTATTATTGTGTATTATTATTATTATTATTATTATTATTATTTAAATAAATAACATTGCAATGCAATGTAATAAGAGTTTAAAGAATGTCCAAAACACGGACTATTAAACATCGCATCTAAAAGAAAAGAATTGAGCCATTATTATAATCAAGGTTGCGGTCTTGATATAAACACCTGACCCATTAATTACTTACATATGTCAGTATAAACTAAAAATTGTATAGTGTAGAAAATGCAATTCATCCAGTAGACCGGTTTCGTCCTTATTGGGAACTCATCACGTATTGGCCAGAATTTGCCGCGGACAGAGCTCCAACCTGGGCACGTCTGCTTCGGAATCTGGTGCTCTAACCAATGAGCCACTCAGTCGCACACTACGCCAGTACGTGATAAGTTACTAATAAGGACGATATCAATTGTCCCGCACAAGAAAAATGCGGTCAAATCCACAAAAAGGACGATACCGGTCTACTGGATGAATTGAATTCTTTACACTATACAATTCTTAGTTTATACTGGAATATGTAAGTAATTAATGGGTCAGGTGCTTATATCAAGATCGCAACCTTGATTATAGTAATAGTTATCACCGCCCGCGCATCCAATGTTCGTTTAATTATATAATTGAGCCTTTATATGCATTACAAGTGTATGTAAATCATTTGAAGGTTTTAACCGCGTATATGATAGTAAAACAAAATACCCAATCAAGGTAAGAAGTGTAAATTGCAAAACTAAATCTATGCGTGGATATGATGCATTTAGTGGAGACGGGGCACTAAATTAACTGGGGTGATTTAAGGCGCATAGCGATATGCAATCATTGAGAAACGAAGAAATTTATTTGTGAATCTATTAAACTTTAGTCAAGAAATGTTATTATGAGTGAAACAGTAATGAAATATCACTTTGTTCCATTTAGAACTCAGTATTAAATAATGGTAGAAAGCGACGATTTCATAATTTGGAATCGGAATCTTGTTGCAGAATAAGATTAAAAATATTTTATTAAAATGAGCTTATCAGCAGACATGGATATTACAAGTTTTTAATAATTTATTTACAGTATCATATTGCGAAATTATATCCTTTTATACTTGTTAGTTGATTATATCTAATGTGGGGCCATAATTAAGTTGAACATATAATAATGGATTTCTATCATAATTAGTTACTTTCCTTACCATGCTCATTCTGTCGTCAGATAATTTACTTGATTTTATTTTAGGCATTTTATTTATTTTACCTCATAATTTATATAATATTTGCATTCGACCAACTTTCTAATCACTTAACCCACCATGAGTTTACTAGTATTGAAGTTTTACTACGTTACTCAAACATTAAATATTAAGGTCAATATTGGTGGAAAGAATAAAATATTTTGCAAGTGAAAAGTGTAAATTATCATTTATTTACAGTAGTTTCACTTAGGTGGATGTTCTTATATGTATTGAATATTTAAAAATTTAGAAAATTCACTCACATATGCGACATGTCCCGACTATCTATAGAAATGTCAGTAGCTATTAAAAGATCAGGCAGTCATAATTAAAACTGGAGTGGTTTAGATGAAATTCCACACTTTTATTATTTTTCTGCCTTTAGTTAGACGATGGGCCTTGGACTGATGATGACATCCGGCAATCTTATGATTAAAGAAACTGGGAACAATCCTGGATTAATTATAACATGAATTGGATAATAATCAATGCCAAAATCAGTCACACATACTGACACATATTGACCTTTCATTGTCATCATCATAATACTTCGGAAATCAGCATAATGATTCGTTTTATAAAATAATGCAAATTGGATTCATATACTATTGCTAGTTAGCCCATAATTCTACTCGCTTTTGTGTGAATTGGTAATTATTAATGTGAATCTTTCTCAAACGGAACCATCTTCAATACATATTATCTAAACTGAAGGCATTGCGTAAATCATGCTTTTAAATATTTCGCTTATGAATCTGCAGCCAATGGAATAAATCGTAAAATAAAATATTTAACCAATAGACGCATCTTAATCGATTTGTTACGGCTTATTTATTCTTAATAATGTTAAGTCAGATCAAGATTAAAATCGTACACGAAACCTCCACTTTTTAAACGAATATTGGTTGTGCGAATGGAAATATAAATTATTTTGATCATGTTTGCGATCCTGATATAAACACCAGTCGCATTAAATACATACATTTGTCAAAATAAATTAAACATTGGACTCTGTAGAAAGACAATTTATCCAGTAGACTGGATTCGACTTTATGGGGAACTCAGTCCGCAGCAAATTCTGGACGGAACCTTAAGATTACCTCTATTTTTTGTTATTGTGTCCTTTTCACCAAGTCAACCAAATAATTGCGGTTCCACAGCAGTTATCACTATATTAAAATTTGAACCGAAATAAAACTGTATTATATATATCACCGAATTTATGTATTTCTGGTTGCGGAGAACTAACATATAAGTGGTTGTGTATTAAATATAGCATACATAGTTATATGTTTATTTATATAATACCATAGAATATTCCAATACCACCATGAACATAAAGTGTAATCCAATGAATGTAGGGGTTTCGGTCTTCCTATTCACTCATCAACAAGAGCCGCACTATATCACATACCAACAATAAAAATTGTCTATTAATTTCTGAAAATTCTATTAATGCGTTAGTGGTATTATATTTTTAAAAAAAGAATATTATGTGGAAAATCTTGGTTTTTCAACATTATCTAATCTGTGTTGTAACTAACAAAGTATTGTTCTCAGATTATTATTTTCGGGAATATTTCTGATATCTTTGTCAGTATCCTTCATCCTTCCACATTTCATCATAGGCCTTAGGGAAAACTCGAAGAAACAACTCAAGAATTTATTCGAAGAAATTATGAAGAATTGCGGACCAAAGTAAAATACCGACAAAGGTAAATGAAATAATTCCAAAATGATGAACTAGGAACAGTAAATTAAAGCAGGGTTTCGACCTTGATATAAACACCTATCCCATTATGTACATTCATTTTCAGTAGAAAATAAGAATTAAATAATGTAGAAAAGGCGATTCATCCAGTAGACCGGTTTCGTCCGTATTGGGTTCTCATCATGTACTGTCCACAATTTGCCGCATATAGGGTTCGAACTTGGACAGGTCTACTTCAAAATCTGTTACTCAAACCACTGAGCAACCCTGTCGCATACTACACAAAATGTTTCGGTTATATACTAAGTAATATTTCTTAGTTAGACTGCTTTAGGAGTATCCTACGTAGAATACCTTTTGATGTAAAGTTCCATTAATCTGTCACTATAGAACAGACATCACGCTACCTGTGTGCGTGATATTGACTTAAACATTTATATATTTAAACGAACATTAGTTGTGCGAGCTGCGATAACAGTTTAATAAATCATTGCTGCAAAATTGATATAAAAATCTATCCCATTATATACGTCCATTTGTTAGTATAAACTAAGAGTTGTATAATGTCGAAAAGGAAATTCACTGCCCGAACATCTAATGTTGATTTAAGTATATAAGTGTTCAATGCAGTACCCCGTCCCTAGGTAGCATGTTGTCTGGTTTATAATTACAGATTGTTGATGCTTAGTTTGACCTTTACATGTACCGACCTAATTCCACATTCTCCGATCAAATATATAGTGGTTAAAGGGCGTAATACCGGCTCCTACTGATGAGTCGCCAGTAAGCACGAAACGAATGTGCATGAGATTATACTTTCCGTTCATGCTGCCTTTGGTTTATCCTTCTAGTCACAACTGAACTAATTTGTTACTAGGTTCGTAACACTTAATACATACTTGCATATATATTAGTTCTCCGCAACAAACAGTATTTAACTGTTATATATTGAATTTAATGATGTCATGCTTACCGCGAAATTTGATAACTGATATCGATCAAGACCAGAGTGTATGGATTTACTGGAGTAACAGGTGTTCAGAAATTGTTTTAATTCTCAATTTCGGTGAACTTTAGCATAAATTGATATCCATTAGGTTGGTATCATGTACCGACACGGAAACCGTAGTATTAGTGCCATGTTCCTATTCGGTATTATAATGTTGGTATCATTTACTAACACAATAGCCATAGTGTTAGTATCCTTTACAGACTCGGTATATATATTATATAGTGTGAGTTAGTGTTGAAGTCGCATTGTCGTAGACTTTGTATGATGTTAGCTTCACTATTGCAGGTTTACACATTCGTCTAGGAGATTGTACCGTCCTATTATTCCACATTCTTCTACCAAATATAAAGTGGTTAAAGGGCGTAATACCGGCTCCTACTGATGAGTCGCCAGTAAGCACGAAACGAATGTGCATGAGATTATACTTTCCGTTCATGCTGCCTTTGGTTTATCCTTCTGGTCACAACTGAACTAATTTGTTACTATGTTCGCAACACCTAATACATACTTGCATATATATTAGTTCTTTGCAACAAACATTATTTAGAACTGGTAATGATTTGATTGTAACCTTTGGTAATTTTGTCTGATGAATTCTACCCGTGTTACAATATGATCTATCTGATTAGGATCTACTTTATGCTTTCTATGTGAAGCAATATGTCTCAGTATGTCTGACACTAAGCTGTCACTAATACACACGTTAAAGCAATATAATTCACAATATTATTTATATGTTGTTGGCCGTGCTGTTGTAGCCTTATTTGTTTGCGTTAATTTCAAACATGCGAATGACAGTGATGGAGATTTATTTCTTGGATTTTTGCGCAGTGCTAGCTTCAAATGTTGAAGCTACTTCAGTTCGCGGGTTGTCGTTTTGCAATATCAGTTTCGCAAAGATCTGATTGATCCCCGTTTCGAAGTACGCATCGAATTAATCTTCTTTTCGGCTGGGTGCAGATTCGTCCATTTTATCTGAAGGCTTCAACATCGTATGAATCCTAATTCATTATCTCGAATGTTTTGCAATTATTCAACTACGCTAACAAAGCCGCATATAGAGTGTTATTTCCAGTTTTGGTCAGACCGTTATTCAGTTGAATCGCACTGAGCATCACCACCAAATTCAAATCCTGGTTGAGAATGTATTGACATGTCCATGATGAACGTCCAATAAGATCTTGAGCTATCCACATGATGAATAGCATATGCTATCTTATTCAATGTTTAGTCCATACACGCAACATGCATATAATAAAATCAGGTTACTGATCTTTGTTCATTTCTGCATCTTTTAATTTTATCTGCTCAAGCATTTACTCCTTAAGAGCCAACTATAAGATGGATCACATTGAAATATGTCCTGTAAGTTAGTAGTTTTATATTTTTTCTCCTCGAAATCTCTTTCATTCTTCGCAACCTTCAAATTAAAACTTAGATCTCTAAGATATCAAACACATTTTCTTAATTAATGATGTTTAGGAAATAATTCCTTTGAATTTAACACTGTACCCTACAATTCCTTTGAATGTCGTCCCCACTACTGCCCTTACTCCCCATCAAGTATCACACTGGATATGGGACGCAAAAACTGGTTATTGCCCGGTTACGCAAAGTTATCTTAAAGCTTATAGAGAATTAGAATGATATGTCGCTAATTACTTGCACTGAAAATTATATAGATGCTTACAAGCAGCATTTAAATGCGTTTAGGCTAGCTCACATAGTTGACTATAGATTTTTATAAAGATATATTCATGAGGTCCAAAAGGCATTTCACCAAGTCAACAGGTCTCATCCTTTTTTTGAATCTGCAAGAGTTTGCCATGACCTGGTTTCTTTCGTGGTTATAATTGCTTCGGGGTCTGACACTCATCCATTGCAACATTCCTGCCGAAAAGTATACATAGTTTTCAGTTTCATAAAATCTTATGGTTTAGCTAGACTATTCTTCAGGTTTAGCTTATTTGGCATCACTCTCGACCAAAAGTTCTAACTAGCCACCCAAGATCAGTCATTATTGAACAGAAAATTAGCCACATGTGGAAGTGATATGTACTTGAAGTTCTAAGGCAAAATTTTGATTATATATACGTCATTGTTATAAAATTAAAATTGCATAAGGCATCAAATTTAATTGATCAAGTTAACCAGTTTTTTCCTTATTCAGATTTCAACAAGTATGTACCACAAATTTCCGCGATTGAAGCTCGAATTAAAGCACATTTGTTTGAGATTCACACCAATTCAATGCCATTTTTAGCTTATACCAATGGGATATAAAATCCAATTCCTATCAGAAAAAGTTAATTAAATATCTCTTCCTCAGGTGGCATAGTTCTGCCATGTTAATCGACGAATGATTAAATATAATCGAATTGGTTTTTACTTCAAGCACGCACACTTGATTTAAAGAATTGTTACCACTTCTCGCGCAACCAATGATTGCTTAATTGATTTATTATTGATTGGAATTATTTTGTTGACAATTAGTTATATAGAACTTTTAAACATGAGATAAGCACTAGTCTGGTTTTATTTCACTATTATCACGACATGGCACTACATGAGTCATGCTCACGTAGTTACGGGTTTCGACCATCCATAGTAATTATCAGAGCACGATGGGCACCTCATTATTGCGGATCAAGCAGTAATGAATACATGAGATAAGGAAAATTAAATATATGTAACTCAAACCAAATAGTCAGTCAAATACAATGTATTCAAGATTGCTGGGGATGGGAGTCGTATCCCTGATGTTGCATAACTTATATACGAATTGTGGCTTTATTCTCGTCAGTCAGTTGTCTTCTATGCTCTGACGTTTGTCATGAAAGTTCAAAACGCGTGAGTACGTTGGACCGACAATTATTTTCCAGTTTTGTGTGGGTGTTCAAAGGATATTCGTTTGGTTTCTGCACCAAATTCGAACTCTCGATTATATAATAGTTATTGTTTTCGTTTTTAAGCAAAGTATGAAGTAGCAAATTTATTCCTCGCTCTAGTCTATTTTAATATTTTGTTGAATTTATGTATAACTAAATATTACTTTATATATCTCTTAAAATGAAAAGAAAAACTATATGTTTAACGCTTCCAGTATAGATAAAATAAAAACTTACCGATTAAAGTAATTTTAAAGCTGTTGACATTTTATTTTAACATTTACACCGAAGCGTACTATTGACAGTACAGATAGAATTCTAAAGTTTGACGTAATGCTTACTTGGACAACATGACATTGATACACATTAACACATGCACGATAATTTAGGCTTATCCTAGTTTAGATTTGACAGTATGTATAAGCAATGCAACGTCTGTTCCCACTACAAGTTTTAGTGTGTTCTTGCCATCGTTTACGCTGTCATTCCAAATCATTAATTGTCAGGAAATTATTGTTTAAAGTCCAACGACTAGCAAGCAAAGTATAATGTGATCGGTCTTTTGTGCGTTTTGCATTGATGCTAACCAAGAAAATTGGAAATTCAGTGACGTAAGCATAAGAGAGATTCGACGCGAGATTGTCTTTGTGCAAGGAACACAGAAAACTTTTTCCTAGAAAACTTGTTATCACCTTTGTTTGTTTGCATAATATTTAGATGCACTGTTGCTTAGAATAAACTTAATAACGCTGTATAAATGCTCAACAACTTCAGGGATTCGTTCATGGTTTTGATAATTCTTATCAGTCAGTTCACCCTCTACACCCAATAAAATACTTTCAACCTACAAAATTTGCAGTCGAGGAAGGGGGCAAGCAAAACTACCTTAATGAATACACCCAATTTCACAATTTAAAACCTTTTGATTTAAAGAATATTCATTTGACCAATTTTTTAATTATATCGCGTAGCTTTTCAATAGTAGCTAGGCCTCAAAATTTGCTTCGAAATAGAAGAACACGGCTTAGTAACGATTAACATGAATTACCTGGTCGCCATGACAACAATACATGTGCTCTTTTCAACCACTTTACACGTCTGTGCCTAAAGTCACGTATTGGCAAATAAATGTGAACCCCTGTACTATTAGATTGATTTTATTTAATAGAAAATATCCTTCAATATGTCACGGAGGAATACTGGCTGTATTCAAATATGAATTCGGAATTGCATACCTAGTAGCATGTTAGTTCACATAGGAACCGACATACAAGTTAAAGTCTGCATGAACAAAATGTTTAATCTCACTTAGACATGCGTATTGAGCTTCTTTTCGAGTCCTGAAAATGAGCTGGAACCGCTCTCAAAACCCACTATATATTTGGTCAGGAAATGTAAGACATTAAGTAAACTTAATATAACGTTTTGGGCAATGAGACTTCAAAGTAGTCATATATAATATATACGTGGCTGTGTTCCATTTGATTCGTTTGTTGGAGATATTTCAGTTTATATTACTTGTATCCTTCATCAGTCCACTGTACACCGCAAGTCTAAGAAACAAGGAGTTGTCGATTTATTTGACGCAATTGCTGTCATAATTCCATTTTAAATATTGCTTTAAAAAGATAATATTGCGAAATTGAATCCTTCAAAATTATCTGATATGCGTTTTGACTATCAAAGGCTAAGAACAAGTGGTTTTGTTTGTTCGATCTATTTCTTCATATTTACTTTTTTATATATTTCTCAAAGTTGTCGTCAGATTGCGCTGCTATAGTTTTTACATTTTTATTTGCCACATTAGAGATAGTCCTTTAGGATCAAATCTACAGGTTATTCATATTTTAGTCGTCTCTTCGCCTTTTATGGTCAATATTTACTTCTAAATGATGCCATAGGCCACATCTCAAATTGAGAATAGCCAAAAGCATTGGTCAGTATATAACGGAGAATTGTGGTTGGCGTGTGTCATGGTGGCTCATTGGATATTGTCAAAGACCCTGAAGTAAATGTTCCCCGCTTCGATCATCTCCACAGTAAAATTCTCGATATTACTTACAGAGTTACAAATAAGGGCTACAACTTAGCAACCTCTACACTCTTCGATTATACTGATATATATATATATATATATATATATATATATATATATATATATAATGAGACTGGTGGTCATATTTCGCTTTTAAAATAGAATTAAACAAATGTTATCCCCACATGTGCAATCGGTGATTTGTTAATTTTCTATATCTTCATATAAATACCACTTTTCCAGCTAGCATCGTGCCTGTACTTCAGTGACAGATAGAGGGTGGATACTTAGAACTTGAGTCCAAAGCGATACCACATAGGATCCTACTCAAGGAGCGACTAACAAAAAACGTAATTTAGATATTAAATGAGAACTGTGTGCGGTTTCCGATAGTGTGGCGCAATGGACGGTGCCATATCTGCCAAAGCAATTGTGCCCCTATTCGAGTTCGATCCATAGAAAAATTCTAAGCAACACTTGAACGGTTCCTTTTAGGGACGAACCCCTTCTTTTAGATGAATTGCGTTTGCTACTTTGTAGAGTGCTTAGTTTATACCGACAAATATATATAACGGAATTGCTGTTTATCCTAAGTTCGCAAGATTGATATATTTTAGTGATTTCACCATTCGCACAATCAGTGACTATTTTATTTTTGAGTTTTTTGTAAGAATAAACCATGATTAGAATATTTTGAAAGATTTATGTTAACGATTTTGCTTCTCTGGCTTACTATCAACCAGAAACCACTAAAATGAACACTAAGCAGGTATTTAAATCAATCGCAGCCAAATTTTAGCCGTTGTAGGACATTGAAAAAAATGTGTTGTACGGTCGATGATAATAGTTATTTAAATCAAATTGAGGAATTGGCAAAATATGCCGTTATAATTGTAACCAGTTTTACAACATTATTAAGCGACTGACATAGTTCCTTACCGACGCATTTCCACCTTTCATATATATCACCACACATCACTGCAGGCTGACTAATGAAAATAAAATCAAAATAAGTATATATGTGAAATATTTCAATTTATAAATTCAGCACTCGCTTCAATTTTCTTCAAACATGATGTACTTCACCAGAATTTAATTATCGCGATTTCTATATTTTTAAGACTATATATTTATGTTTTTTGCATTTTCCATATAGCAATTGTTTATTGCATGGGTTGGAATCAGAATTATCCTTATCAACTGCCGAACCTCATTTGAATAAATTGGTCATGAATAACTTGCTATTAATATACCCATTTAAGCGTGACGAGATAATTTCTATTATCAATTGCGAATAAACGCTTCATTTATTAATCAATAAAACCTGATAGTGCAAATGCAACTGAATATAAATGTTTGTCTGCATAGAAAGTGTGAAATCTAAGCTTTAGCCAATAACGTTAGATGTAAGATTGTTTTAAGAAGAACGAGAGCTTATTTTACTATATAATAAATGTATAACCTCACGTAGTGGATTGATCCATGATTTTTTGTCGTAAACTCGATTTAACTCGATATTCAAACGGCTCAGATAAGGAAACTGAAGATTTATAATTGATCGATTTCACTGAGAAGTGTTATTTTCATGACAATTTCATTTTGTGTGCTCTCCGTTTAGTGCGACGACAAACAAGAAATAGATTTAATTCATCTTAGTGTCATTTATGTCTTGGTTCACTTTTTAATGTTTCAAGATTAGAAGGAGACGCCCAAGCTACGGACTTTAGAATAAGTGATCTAACATTAGCAATTTTAACAAAAAACTCAAAGAATTGTTTAATATTTAAGACAATTGCAAAGCGAAATATTGTCGAAATTCTTCTTATAGTTGGAAAATGTTAATATGCTATACTTTCGGCTCATTTTGTTTAGCTTCACCCAGGAAATATACACACTCGCCTGAAGAAACTGCATTTGTTCGCTGAGGCTTTAGTAATTCATTGTGATTATTAGTAAACCAATATAACTTTCATAATTTGAACGTCAGCTAAATTATTTCTCTGCATTTAGAAACATCGTCTATGCGCTACAATTTTCTTGAAATTGATTAAGCTGATTTTAAACGCAACCGTTCAATTACATCTCGATAAAAGACAATAAAATGCACGCACTCAACATTTCATATGACAAATTAATATGGAAGAGCTTGTGAGCATGGATTCATGGTCTAATTGGACTAAATCGTTCACCTTACGGACTTCAGAATACAACTCTAAATCTTTTAGAATTTGTAGGCTACTAGGTACTCCATACCTAATTAATAGTGTTGACTGTTTATTGGAAATCAATTTAAACACGATCAAATGCTTCAGTTTATTTTCCATTTCCTATGAAATATCGACCAGTTTTTGCTGCATTAATAAATACACGTATATGTTTGAATATTTTCCGGTAGAGTAACTCCCGCAATTTTATGTTTACTGTTCTGTCGTCATAAGGTATTTTCTAGTTAATATTTCGTACGACGACATCACTACCTGTCATTTTTGACATAACCAGCTTGTTTTGTGCATTGTGCCTACGTTTTATTCCGTATTTTGCATAATGTCTGCAATACATTTGACCTAGTCACCCGCCTCCAAAAGGCTTTTGACTAATTTTACTGATATGCATCGTAGTTTCTCTACTTAAATTGAATACGCCATTATTGCCAAGCCTCAGTAAAGAACGCGGATATTTTATTCAGCAAAAGTGTGCAGAATAAACAGGAAATATTAGGCATTCACGGAAAAACTCTAATTGAGCCGAGCATTGATATGCAAATAAAAATTCCGCGCCAAAATTGCATTCTTTAGTCGGAAAATAACCGTTAGAGCTGTATAAATGGCTACACTGACAAGATATTTATTAAATTTGACAATTTGCATTGTACTTTCCCAGAAAGCGTAAAAAATACGCATGTCTCACACGGAAAAGTGTGGATAGTTGGCATTATAAATAAAAATTAATAAAGTTATAGAAGTAAAAATATAAAGGTTGATAGAGAAATAAAATGAAAAAAAATAAAAACCGGTCTTTTACGAGTTCATATGAGGGTGTAGAATACCGATTTTGCCTTTACGCATTTTATCAGATATATTGAAGTGTATTTGGAGAACAGCTGCCATACTTTTATTCATAAAAGTTTCCCGGTTTGTATAGTCTTAATTTATATATATATATATATATATATATATATATATATATATATATATATATATATATATATATACTCTCTCTCCTGTAACATAAGCCTTATTAACATTCTGCTTTTATTTCTGATATGTCTAAGCTAGGCATTTGGAAGATATAAGCGTATTTCCTTGTTGATACAAAAAGTCCAGACTGTTGTAGACGTCAGTTTATGAACCAAGAGAACGAAAGTTCTATAAACATATTTATTATGTTCTAAAATGTAATAGACAATAAAATGGGCAATAATGTGAAACTTTTCTTACCAAATTGTTGAAATATTGCGAAGTGTCTAGTTTAAATTCTGATAAAGTTGACGTTTTGTTTAAATGTGTGCTATGCCGGCAACCTGGAACGAAGGAGTTGATGTTTTTAGTTGTATTACCTGACATCTGTTTAGGCAAGATTATCAAGTGATATAAGTTTACTGATTCAAGTCAAACTTGCCTAAATAACGTTGAATGTTAGCTTGAAATATATTTTTTATCATTAAAATTTAGTAATAATTAAGCAGAGAATAATGGACTAAAGTAGCTTGATATCCATAAATTCCCATTAGGGTCAACCTAAACTAGCGGAAGACGACTTCATCTTCCACATTAAAATGCCTGAGCACTTTGTAGAAATAGTCACTTTTAAGGCTGATGACGCTCCTATTGTCCTATATAATGTTGAAATGAATACCTCAGAAAGTCTTCGCAGAAGTGCACGAATTATGATGAAGCAGTCAGCACAATGATGGATACAGCCTCCGAGCCGCAGAAGTTAATATGGAAAAAATATTTGTATATTTTTACTAAAAGGGCGCTCTTTTTACGAGCAAGCTCCTATAAATAATTGATGAAAAATAAAGCATTAGTGTTGAGTAAAATGACTTCTGACGGGTTTGAAAACTTATTAAGAGTATTGTCTGCACAAATGAACACTTGGACTGCAAAGTTATGGATAATTAAGTCTCGGCTTGTCAGCACACTTATACTTACAATTATGAGGGAAATCGCATAAACGATCCAACGAATATAGGTGAAATCCACACCTTTACTTTCAGTTGAAATAATAACACTAACTCCAAACATTAAGGTAGTACCAAAGCGGGAAGCTGGTAGCTTAAACTATCATCGTTAGTTTCCGATTGAGAAAAAAATTTAGAAAAAGTCAAACAAAGTGCGCCACACTAAGGCAAATCCTAAGAACTATTCTTGACATAAACAGATCATAACTTAATCAGTTGTTACTTCTCGTAAATCTGAAGTTAGCCTCACTCACTGATACGCGCCTAACTACTTTGTTTATTAAATGAGTAACTTATCGATGGAGTCATGGCGTAGAAATTGTTCTCGCTGGCTATTTGCTAGTTAGCAGGAGGCGCCATCGTCAATGAGCTATTGCTTTTTGTTCAGGCTTACTTTCGTGTACCTTGCTGGTCTAAAATTATCCAACTTGTTTCTGACAAATATATGCCATCTAAAATATTTAACGAATTGTAAAAGTAGTCTGTGGGATATATGTAATTGTTACACAAATATTTAAGGATCGTTATGAACATCGTCATCAATATATTAATTACTTTATCATCCGGAACCATTTTACTTGAATTAACATTTATTTCCTTCCGGGCTTCATCTATTTATGTCGGAATTGAATGATTATATCTAACTTATTGTTGTAGTTTTGCATCTTGTATATTATGACGGCTCTAACGATACATAGTTAAAAGATTTATATAGAAATATAATTTCGGATGTTTTAACATTTTATCTCACATTTCTTTTTTAAAATGTTAACTAGACAAGTAAGTCTATCAGTAAGTACTGTGTTATTGATTGTACAGTTAATTTATTCTGAAATGCTCCAGGTTTTTTTACATTATTGGTGAAACTATAATCAATGAGATGAAGCGTCATATTAAAAATCCTTTAATTTACGAGTCTAATGAAAATCAGTTGTTAGCAAGTTATTGGTTTATTAAACTGTTCATCTGTTGAACAGATCGGGCCCTGCTAAAACATATTCTCTGGCTTAACAAAACAATGCTTCATGCAATTAAAATAATGAGTTAAATAGGCAATACTGTTTACTCCGTTGTTCATAGGAAGAAAATTAATTATTTGCATTCTATTGGCTTACAATGGAAAGTATTCTAATATCGAGTTATGCGCCACTGTTTCAAAGGCTAATATCAGACCTAGTTATTGATTAGTTATCAATTACGTAATGGACGGATTTTAAATAAGTCTTCATTTCTTTTAATTTCGGAAATAAAATTGCAGCAATACGTCATTGAACTTTCTTTACACGATAACTTTTTATTATTTCAGTCGAAACTTCCAGGTTAAGTTCTCCACCAGATTTGTTGTAAATATATTAAGATATTCACCAATGCACTATCTTGCATTTGCGTATCAGGTGTTTAATAAATTAGTTTAAATAGAACTAGAAGGATAAACCAAATTTAGCATGAACGAATCGTATAATATAATGTGCGCAATCTTCTTATTCTTAATGACGACTCATCAGTAGTAGCTAGAATTACGTCTTATACCTGATATATATTTGGATGAGAAATGTGGAGCAATTGGATGGAACAATCACCTATACGAATTTGTATACCAGCAGTAGTGTAGTTGACTTAATATATTCTTCGACAATGCGACTTCAAAAACAACTCACTATATATAATATATATTGAGCCTGTAAAGGTTAAAAACTATTTTTTCCTAGTCGGTAAATGGTTCCAGGTTAAGCACTCTACCAGAACGTCTGTCAGTATATTAAGATATATAACAATCAAATAAATTAGCTAATCACTAGCTTAGCTGAACTGCCGTCAGTCTCACATTCTGACGCGTTTATGCCTCATTAATCAGTTAGCTGTAATCCAAATGTAAAATCAAAGCTCCACACTAATCTAGACTTTAATTATTGATTTGCATCTTATATAGAATATGTACAGGAGGCCTAAGAGAATTGCGCTAATATAAATCAGGAATTAATAAAAAAATCTAAAAAGGCAATTCAATTCAAAATAATTAGTTTAATCAAATAAGCTTATCAGCCATACAATTTCAAGCATATAAAAAATGCTCGCACATAACATTAAAAAATCAAAATTTTATACAATATAAGACAAGGATTTTGATATAATAGAAGTCCTGAAAATTTGAGCAACGAGATTAGGAAGAAGTACAAGGAAATTTTAGCAATATTCTTAATTAAGAAAATATGATAATTAGTAATCAAGTTATCCGTAAAATAATCTAAATAATATTCTTTATTGTTCTTGGTTCTGAAAGAATTTCTAAAATTAGTTATTATACTACAATTCCACATAGAAATAGCTTACAAACATTCAAATCAATAACACCAACATTCGCGCGAGTATATTATAAAATGTTGTACTCACTCTCATTCCCATATTAACATTTTGACTCGTATTATACTCTGTGCGGTCTAATTTTTTGCATTATCTCGCACACGTGCATAAAACTAAAAACTCTACACAGAAAATTCCACACTTCAAACGTTTCAAAAGGCTTGTTCCTTTTCATTTGGTTTTGTAGTAGATTGGTAATAATGTGTGTTCCTGTTATTAGGGTAGAGATGTCAGAAAGTCTTGCTAACGCTCTTAATTTTTTATTATATTCAAGTTCAAAATAACAATGATTCCAGTCCATCCTTCTTATTTCCGGTTTATCGTTTTTAATTATAGTGTCAAATCCATTTATGCCTAACTGACCTGTCAATCCAAAACATAAAATGGATAAATAGTACCCTTCCCTTGCGAAAAAAGAAGAAGAAATTTTACCAGATACTAGAAGAATATGAGAAAAAAGCGGTTCTTGTATCTGACAATATTTCTTTTTTTGCACATAGAAATGTTATTATGAATTTTATTAAGCCTGACATTCCCAAAGTATCTTTAACAAACGAATGAACTAGTGACGTTAAAATATAGAGCGCCAAGAACGTAAATGTGAAAAGAAAATAGTTATCAGTGTATAAAGCAAATACGGTTTACGGGAGATTTGATGTGCAGTTTACACAGGTCTAAACTACGGGCTAATCGAAGAACTATTACAAGGTTGGCGTATTCCGAAGTTGACCAGTTAAATTAAGATAAATCAATGTTACGGACAAGAATCGAGTGTATATATTGTGTATTGAATGAATTAAGTCTGTCTGTAAGAATGAGAATTCTGATGAATTTTCCAGTTGTTATGACGAGCGACAAAACATGAATATTGGAGAAATTATAAAATTATATACAACCTGGAATTTTGTATGTTTTTATACCGACTGATACTGACAAACGCGTGCTTAACTTAGAAAAAATGCAAATCGATCAGCTAACTACGGAGGCACTATCAATGTGCCGAAATTATGGAATTCGTCATTCTAATAAATGCTATATTGATTTTGAGGCAGCATTTTAATTGCTATTTGAACAAACAGCCGACTTAGAATCTACAAGTATTCATTGTAAAAATTGGTTCAAGGCTAGTTTAGTTGAATAGGCTTCAGATTTGAAATCGTTCACATGCGCAGAACAGCATGCATTGACAAAGCAAAATTTAAATGCGCTTGGAGATATCATCAGAATTGCAAACTTCAATATATTACGCACTGACAAAGGCGACAACCTAAAAAAGATGGAAAACGCGTTGAAAGACAATATAAATTCACGCTTCTGAAGGATAAATCAGATAAAGTAGACAAGCTGGAGTGCAAAGTAATAAATGAAATCAAGATCTTGACAGATGCCCGTTTAATAGATGAGAACATTTCACAGAGGTTCAAGCCAGTTGTATCATCTACACCACAAATGCTCGGATCACCAAAAACACACAAAAAAGGTTGCCCTATGTGAGCAAAACCATTAATGGTCAATTCTCCGTTTGATGCATCGGTTAAATTGTTAGCTCTTATACTGAAACCATTGCGTAAACTACTAGGTAATTATTCGATTGTTGATTCTTCTGATTTTGTAAACAATATTCAAGATATAAATGTGAAAAACAAGATTATGGTGTCTTTTGATGTTACGTCTTTGTTTAAAAATGTTCCAATTGACGAAACCGTTGAAATTATAATCCAAGAGGTAGAACAAGACGTATTACCATCTTCGGTTCCAGGTCTCACGCTACGCAAGTTTATCTTATTATACAAGAAAGACGTACTGTTTAGTTTTAATGGAAGCATCAATAAACAGAATGATGTTGTGGCAATTGGGAGCAATTTATTGGCTGTGATTTTCCTAGGCCAACTAGAAAATACATCATCAAGGGGTGCCCTAAATAAATGTGCTCAATACATACGGTATGTGGATGATATTTCCCTTGTCTTTAAGAAAATGTCGCAATCACGAACATCGCTTCAAAGATTCAACAAACCACATAAGAATACCGGATTCAGGTCAAAGCACGAGAAAGATGATTTCTTCCTTTCCTAGATGTTTTACTAAAGAAAGATGCTAATGAAAATAAAAGTATAAAAATTTACCATAAACCAACCTGATCTACAAACTGGCTGCACAATTTCTATGCAGTCAAAAACATTAGATGTTTGCAGCTTTCGCCACACACATAAATATAGACAATACAATTAAATAATAACTGATTGCGCGAGGTTGGTAATAATTCCTTAAATCAAGTTTGCGAGCTTCAAGTAAACACCAATCCCATTGTATTTAACCAGTCGTCGAACAACATAACAAAACTACCATCAGTCGCAACGAACTGACGCCTTTCGACTTTCCATGATCATCGTCAGAGTACGACGTCAAACTGACTAGCGAGGATCAAACTGCATTCCGTGTATATGGAAAGCAAAATTAGATATGCGGCTCTCACATCTAGTAGTCTTGCTTACATTGTACGTGACTGGAAATATCGGCTGCACAATTTCTATGCAGTCACGAACATTAGCTGTTGTAGATTTCGCCACATTCAAACATATATATATATATTTGTATATATAATCAATGCAATTAAACAATAACTGATTGCTCAGGTGATGGTAACGATTCTTTATATAAAGTTTGTGGGCTTGAAGTAAACACCAATCCCATTGTATTTAACCAGTCGTCGAACAACATAACGAAACTACCGCCAGTCGCAACGCACTGACGCGTATCGACCTTCCATGATGACCATCATCAGAGTACGACGGAAAACTGACTAGCGAGGATCAAACCACATTGCATATATATGGAAAGCAAAATTAGATTTGCGGCTCTCACCTCTTGTGGTCTTGCATAAATTGTACCTTGACTGGAAATGTCGGCTACACAATTTCTATGCAGTCACGAACATTAGATATTTGTAAGTTTCGCCACACACACATATATATATAGAAAATACAATTAAACAATAACTGATTCGTCAGGTGATGCTGACTATTCATTAAATCAAGTTTGTGAGCTTGAAGTAAACAACAATCTCATTGTATTGTATAGTGTAGAAAAGGCAATTCGTCCAGTAGACCGGTTTCGTCCGTTTTATGAAATCATCACGTACTGGTCAGAATTATCCGCGGACAGGGATCGAACCAGGGCAATTCTGCCTCGAAATGTGGTGCTCTAATCACTGAGCCACTCTGCCGCACACTACACAAACTTTTTAGATTTGACAGTTTGAGAATGTTTAGTTGGAACTTTTGGTCTTAATGAATGCTATATGAGCTCCACATAAAAGACAGAAAAAATTACCGAGCTACATTAGATAGTTTATGTCTGAAAACTGTTTATTGTGTGGCAGGGTGGCTTAGTGGTTAGAGCACCTGATACCGAAGCAAACGTGCCCAGGTTCGAGCCCTGTCTGCGACAAATTCTCTCAGTACATGATGAGTTCCCAATAAGGACTAAACCGGTCTACTGGGTAAATTGCCTTTTCTAAGCTACAAAATTCTTAGTTCGTACTGATAAAATATAAGTACTTAATGTGTCAGGTGTGCATATCCAGTTCGCAAAGTATGCACCTTATGTTGCAGTTAAATTTATTGTACTTCCCGTTCAATATGAAAATTATTTAAATAAGTTAAATATATATTTATCTCTAAGCCAACCGCGGGTATAATCAGGCGCAGACATCAGTAGCTGTTAAATAAATCTCGTTTCATGGCACATATTTTTTATATATTCTTGCTTTTGTTGTGTCAAACAATATTTTAAGAGACGCGCAATGTTATCACAATGATTTATTGGGAATAGTACTGCATGCATTTTAGCACGCCATCTTAAGACCTGGTGTCATCATCCCTAATAGAATCATTTCATAATTAGAAGCTATCTCTGATTGCACGGAATGTGATAATAATTTAAAACATCATGTTTATGAACTCAATATAAACACCAATGATATATTATTTAACAAAACGGCCTAGTCACACATATTGACATGTTTCAATATTCCATGATCATAATCAAAGCACGACGGTAAATTGGTTTACACAGATCAAGCTGCAATTCATATACAAGTCAGGCATCAATATAAACGGGGTTCTCACACCTAGTCGGTACGTACTTATTGCCCTCAATGGGAATTTAGGCTGCACATTTTTACACAGTAACAAACACGAAATTTTTCAACAAATAAAACAAAATTCAATTTGGGTTTCCATCAAGTCTGTATTCATAATTCATTATTTTGTTTCTAACCTGGTTTGATTATTCAAGACCGGCTGAATACGTGCAGAATTTCGTGCCGAAATATTCCACATTTTAAAATAAAGATTTAATATATTTATTAGCCTCAGTTATGCACAACAATGTCTAGGAAAGAAAAGAAGTGCGTGGATAAATATGTAGGTTTACTCATCACCGAAAAAATTCACTAAATTTTCAATTGTTTTTCATCCAAATTATGTATTCCTACTCATGTACTGATCGACCTTTTATGAATTCGCCAGTGTTTTGAATAAAATTGGTTTATCTCTTTCATCTGTCTTGAGAACCTTGTCCAGAAAGAGTTATCAATAGGTATTTCAGAAGAAGTAAGCAATCCTGGTATGCTTTAAATCCCATTGACTGCTCAATTTGTTCTGACCAATTTCAAATTAATGAAGAAAGATATCGACTCTATGTAAACTGAGATACTTTGAAATATAAGACATATAATAAGTGTACTGTACCATCAATTTCGCTTAGTATGCCAATCATTCTGTTCATAAACAAACTTGCAAAATATTAAGCAGAAAGATTTATCGTTAAAACCAAAAGTTTTAGTTAAATGGAGAAGATATGTAAAATATACACATGCTGATAAGCAAATATAAATTATAAATTTAAATCTCACAAATTATACTAATATATTTAGAGATATTACTGTTAAAATTATTATTACCAACAATAATGAGATTATTATATTTAATAATAATAATAATAATAATAATAATTCAAAATCCTTTGTTCGCTTAATTATTTTCAACAAATATTTTCGCATCTAACTATGTAAACGCAATTTTGTTCCAAAATCTTGTGCCAAGTGTCGTTATTTTTCAAGTGGTAAATATTATTAGATTTGCCAAACATATACTGATGAATGACGTACATTTTGTAGCAAAGCATTTAAATCTAATTATCGTCAACACAAAAACGTTTCTAAGTACTTCCAGAGTTTTCGGACAAGTAATCGCTTGATTTACCAATCAATCAATACACTAACTGACAGAATGAATTATTAAATTATTGGTTTAATTTAGTATTGAATGTATCATAAATAGTCCGGCTAATTGATTAGATACATTATATTTAACCAACCAAGGGATTTTGGTAAAGTTGGCATTTGTACTTACACGATAACTGTTCAAGGCATGGTAATTTGAATGTAAATTACAATATTGACTCAGATTTCTTCTTTATTCGAAAGCCAACCAGAACATATTACTACGAGGACTAGTGGGACTCAAACAGAAGTCAATACGCTTACAAGTCAATTGCCTTAACCACTAGGTGTCCTGATAAATAGGCACTGCTGCAATTTCGAATATTTTCTCAGAATGAGGTTAAATAGGAATGATTATTTAAATCAATCTTTATTTAAACTTACATTGGAAAGTATAAACTAAGCATTTTATAATGTGGAAAAGAAAATTCATCCAATAGACCGGTTTCGTCCTTATTGGGAACTCTTCACCTACTACCCATAATTTGCCGCGGACGTGCCCAAGTTCGAGTACTTTTTGCGGCAAATTCTAGGCAGTACGTAACGAATTCCCTATAAGAACTAAACCAGTCTAATGGATTAAACTTTTTTTCAGCATTAAACTATGATTCGTTTATGCTGACAAATGCATTTATATAATGGGATTGATGTTTATAACAAGATGAAAACTATGAATTAATTTATTGTTATTACTGCACGTGCAACTAAGGATCGTTAAATATAAACAATTCCGGAAATATTTGAAGTAGCATATTTTTTGTAGCGTAGCATTTCTTTCCATCTTAATTGTGTTAGATAATATATTTGACATAGAGTTCATTCAATCTAGGGAAGCGTTTCGACATTTGAACATTAATAGCTCAAAAAACTGATTGGTTTAATCAACTTAATGTTATATCAAATAATTTTAAACGCACATTAGTGTATAATAATTTAGTTTAAAAATAAAATTTTACTTATTATGTAACATACTTGATCCTCAAGTTGTTTTTGAAGTTAATATTTTGCGGTGTGTCAGCATTCAGGTTCTCAATGCCGCGTTTTGCGTACGCGGGTAATAGCTGTACACGGGCAGATACACAAAGATCCGATTTTACACAATTTCCAATTTTGTTTTGTCTTTGATCGGGTTGACTTGTTTTTACTTCAACTGGAAATGTGGTTCTATCACATCTTTGTTTACTGGCGACGTTTCGGTGCCTATTTTCCAGCACCATCATCAGGCAACACAATACTGATCACAATAGCAGATTTAAGCAAATGTGGTAACCTCGTTCCAAAACCATTCTATTTATATATATTTGACTCAACACTATTTTAATCATAGGATTTGTCTCAGTAACTAAACTCAATATATAACTTTTTATAATTAGCAGACCAATCATTACCTCACCTATACATCACCTCATCTCGTATGCAGAATATTTTAGGGGAGAGAGACAGTATCGAACCTTTTGTTATTTGTAATAACTGTATTGCTACTATGTCACGGTAATCAAAATTTTAAAATGCTAAAACTAAAACCTTGACTATCATATACTGTATTTTATTTAAAGCCGGGAACTCTAATGTATACAATGCATACGAGATGAGATGATGTATAGGTGAGGTAATGATTGGTCTGCTAATTATAAAAAGTTATATATTGAGTTTAGTTACTGAGACAAATTCTATGATTAAAATAGTGTTGAGTCAAATATATATAAATAGAATGGTTTTGGAACGAGGTTACCACATTTGCTTAAATCTGCTATTGTGATCAGTGTTGGGTTGCCTGATGATGGTGCTGGAAAGTAGGCACCGAAACGTCGCCAGTAAACAAAGATGTGATAGAACCGCATTTACAGTTGAAGTAAAAACAAGTCAACCCGATCAAAGACAAAACAAAATTGGAAATTGTGAGAAATCGGATCTTTGTGTAACTGCCCGTGTACAGCTATTACCCGCGTACGCAAAACGCGGCATTGAGAAAATGTAACATACTGTTATAAGCCGCGGCATCAATAGAAATTTTATAATGTATTTGTCTGTCCAACCATATGATTTTGCCAGTGGTCACCATTTTATTCTAAATTAGTATTGTAAAAATTAATAATATAATTATTTCAGAGCTACAAGTTAATTTTTCTACTATACGTGTATTAAAAAAACTATGTGACATTTAAAAGTATACGCAGTGCTCGCATCACCTGGCTGATATGCGTAGTAGTAATTGAGATCTGTACTTTTTAGTGTAGCACCTAAACCTAAGCATATGGTGTCCTCCGTCCAATTATGTTTTAGGTTTAAAAGGTACGGTAAATCAGTAGGCTTCAACACATGCTCCATGGCCAGGTTTATCCGACAAAATTGACTGCTGCCAAGTAAGCATTTTTCATTTGCCAGTTTTCACCGATACCTCAAGTATTGAACACAATTCCCTCAGCACCTTAACACCTGTGATAAACAAAATAATGATGAATTACGGAAGCTGGCAACATTTTGAGACCTAACTTCCAGTCTTATCATTGGTGCAGTCAAAACACAAAATATATTTTCAGACTAAAATTATACCAATTATCCTATTCTCATTCCAACTTTATAAATAAATTTATTTTAAAACTTTCCTAGTAAGAGATATTAATGATAACATCTAAAGATGAAGATAAGACTAAATATAAGGCCTTCAATAAATTTTGGTTAATACACACATAAGTACACACAAGCATATATATAAATCCGCAAAATTGTACAATTACATCCTTGCAGATAATATAAGAAACTTTTACTAATTGCTTACCCCCCGCACACGACGGGCAAAATGCATAAAGTTGAGCTCATCGGAGTCTTTGAAACATATATATATATATATATATATATATATATATATATATATATAAATGTGTATACAACCAAAGCACATATACATATATAATTATCATATAAACAAAAGTGTGTTATAATATGCATTTAAATAATAATGGCGTCGGTTCGTGATTTAGTGAAACACACACTTGAAAATAGTTAATACTAAAGAATGCTTTATTTTTGAAAACAGACAAAGTATGAGTAAAGGTTCTAATGAATCAATCTGATTTTAATTATACGATCTGTGAACAACTAGGTAACATATGTATACTTTAAAATATGTAAAGAATTTACTGATGAGTTACAAAGAAAAGCTAAATGTCTGATCAATAACACGATTGATCAAGAACATAGGAGCCCTCTTATGCAATGAGTTACATTTGCGCCCAGTTTGTATCGTTCATTGAATTTGCATAAACCAGGTCAAAATTTGAGATTTATTAAACAATAATTGATTGCGCCGGTGGTGGTAACAATTCTTTAAATCAAGTTTGAGAGTATGAAGTAAACACCAATCGCATTGTATTTAACAACATAACAGAACTGGCGGTAGTTTTGTTATGTTCTTCGACGACTGGTTAAATACAATGGGATTGGTGTTTACTTCAAGCTCGCACACTTAATTTAAAGAATTTAAGATTTATTGTCAATGCCCGAAACTCCACAACTTGGAAAACATATTAGTAAATATTTGTTCTTCTGAGAACATAAGTTGACGACTTCGTAACATTTGGCTGAGGTTAGTAATAAATGTGAACTAAATGAACACAATAATTTGGCAAGATAAAATATGTTATCAACGTAATATAATATACGATAAAACAGAGCACTGAAATATTTTCTAGGCTGCTGGTTGAACATCTGGTAATATTAGAAGGAAATAGCATGTTAATAAGAAATTTTCTGGAAATGATAAATTCATCCATGGATTCTAATTATTTTATATTATATTATTTATTTTTTATTAATATATATATATATATATATATATATTTGAGTTGTTTCAACTGGCCAACTATTGTCAAACCCGATAGCAAATATCTTCATGCGTTACACAGAGAATGACAACTCATGAATGACACGCATAAATTTCTAAATTCACATACGATTCTTGAATGAAATTAGTTATTTGAAATTATTTGGAGGATAAAATGACAAACAATGTTCACTTAAATTGATAAAATGACAAAGTTCTTAAGATTCGCCATTCACTTAAGCGAACTGAAATTAATCATTTACGTGATGATTTACCATTTTGGAATGTCAATTTAATTATAAATCTATAGGAAAGATATTTACTAATTGGCCTAATTAATTTCAAGTCGTCATCCTAATAGAATGAAAATCGGTATCAGAAGACTTTGTCAAACAACTACAAAACAGAGGCAGATTTGGTTAGGAAGACTGTGAGAAATGCTCAGTGATAATTAGCACACTCTAAAGTTAATAAAAGTCACTATAGTAAGTGCCATACGTACACTTAATTATAATTGGAAGTGAATGAATTAAAATAGAACACAGGTTGACAGAATGGTCATAGTAAATCCAGACTTGAAACGAAATAGGAGAATAAAAATTGTAGCATCGTAATAAATTTTCGTTATATTTTTTTAAAAATCTTTTACTCTAGGCACTAAAATATCCAACAAAAATAAAATAATTCAAATCTTTAAAACATTAAGATAGTATGAAATTCTATTTCAGGACTGTAACATCATGTATGTGAGTGAAAACATGCGCCTAAATAGGATAAGAAAAGATATGGAATTGTTAATAGATCCGATCTTGCATATCATACAGTATAGACAGGAATTGCACTTATATGGGATTATTATAGATGCGTATCAATATGTCGTTGTAATAGATCGACAAGATTTATCAGGCAATCTAATGACATTAAATCGAGAGATAACGCAATGGATGAATCAGACGGAAAAAAATCACCCAGCTTGATTTGTGACACAGCATTATATAATGGTAGGAGCGAAGGTGGCATGAATCAGACTTGGAAGATCGATCAAGTGAATGAGTAAGAACGTTGGATTGACAGTAACTTACAATTAGCTGTGGAAGAATAATTAACGATCTCTTTACTAAATTTGACATTATCTTATAACTTCTTTATCCATTATATGTTGTCTTATTTCATTTATTAATTGAGATCTCTAATTGCATTTCTCACTAATTAATTAACATTCAGGTTAAATATCTCCTTTTCTTCGTTATATATATATAATAATTCTTTCAGTTGATTATTTGAGAAAATTCTTTTCGGATCCTCATTTATTTCAAATAATATCTTAATGAATTTTATATCTAACAGGTGTATTTACCGTGAAATTATATTTCGATCGGTGTATTCACATTATCTTGAACACGACACTACCAGTAATGCCACTCATAATTACATATTGTAACAAAGTATATTGTAAAGAATAAAACAGACGTGTATAAAACGGACCTTACATTGATCAAATTAGTTACGTTTATATGAATGTACACAAGCTGTCGATCATATATAACTGATCATCAAAAATGAATAGTACAGCTATTTCTGAACTCCTATTACTCCGAAAAATTCATTCTCTCTAGCCTTGATCGAAATCAGCTATCGCATTTCAAGTTAATCATGACATTATTCAATTTAATATATAACACATTAAATACAGTTTGTGACAGAGAACTAATATACATGCAAGTATATATTAAGTGTAGCAAACGTAGTAAAAAATAAATTCAATTATGACCAGAAGGATAGAACAAAGACAGCATGAACGGAAATTAAAATCTCGTACACATTTGCCGACTCGGCAACTACAGTGTTAGTAACATGTACATTTTCGATATTATAATGTTGGTATCGGGTACTGACATAATAGGCATAGTCTAGTTATCCTTAACAGACAAGGTATACATATTATATAGAGTCAGTGAGCGTTGAACTTATTCGTTACTAAATTGGATACACCTCATACATATGTGCATATATATATGTTAGTTCTCCGCCACAAACAGTATCTAACTCTTATATATTGAATTCAATGATGTCACGATTACCGCGAGATATGATAACTGATACCGATCATGGCCAGAGTGTATGGATTTACTGGAGTAACAGGTGTTCAGAAATAGTTGTAATTCTCAATTTCGGTGAACTATAGCATACATTGATATCCATCATGTAGGTACCATGTTTCGATTCGGAAACCATACTTTAAGTACCATGTAACTTTTCGGTACTTATATGTTGGTATCGGTTACTGACACAATAGCCATAGTGTTAGTATATTTTTTCAGAATCGGTATATATATTATGTAGTATGAGTTAGCGTTGAAGTCGCATTGTCGTAGACTTTGTATGATGTTAGCTTCATTATTGCAGGTTTACACGTTCGTCTAGGAGATTGTACCGTCCTAATATTCCACATTCTGCGACCAAATATATAGTTGTTAAAAGGCGTAATACCGGCACCTACTGATGAGTCGCCAGCAAGCACGAAACGAATGTGAATGAGATTATACTTTCCGTTCATGCTGCCTTTCGTTTATCCTTCTGGTCACAACTGAACTAATTTGTTACTAGGTTCGCAGCACCTAATACATACTTGCATATATATTAGTTCTCCGCAACAAACAGTATTTAATAAGCTCAGTAGTCGGCGTAGATGGCTAGTCACACGGAGAAGGCAACAGCAATCACACGTAGCGAGCAGAGCAGAAAATGTTTTGCGTGGCAATGCGAAATTGCACGCAATTTGTAAATGGTAATTTTGCGCGTTTTAATAGGTCCAACGTATTCAAATTTGAATTTGATATTGACAATATGTAGGCGAATTAATCTGAGCCGTTACAGTATAAATGAAGCTTTTTAAACGAAATATGTCACGACTTAACTTTTTCAAATTATATGGTGCTATTAGAAAGGCGTGAGAAACAAGTTGCCGTAATATTCGAAGTTAAATGAAGACGGTGGGTGTAAAATACTCTTTAGCAAAACAAGAACCAGATAACTTATACGTATTTCTATTCTACCGCAATTCTATTATTTCTTTTCAAGCGAATAAAGTTAGCAATTGATTTAAGGCGTAACACTTATTATGGCTAACGCTAAGTTCTCGGGTTCGGCATCAAATCTTGATTGCGATATGTTATGTGGGAAATGGAATGAAGCGTTTGAACACAAGCAATCAATACAACTATTATAATCAAGATTGCGAACTTCATTGAAATACCTGACCCATTAATTAAATACATTTTTCAGTATAAACTAAGAATTGTATAGTGTAGAATAGGCAATTCGTCCAGGAGACTGGTTTCGTCCTTATTGGGACCTCATCATGTACTGGCCAGAATTTGCCGCGAACAGGGTCCAAAACTAAGCATGTCTACTTCGGAATCTAGTACTCTAACCACTGAACCACCACTTATATACTAACGAATGTAACTCGGTTAGACGTTTTTTCATTTAGGTGGGCCTCATACGGCATCAATTTAGACCCAAATTTCCAACAAATTATCTCAAATCTGTCATTATTTAACAGATACAACACTAAATGTGGAAGTGGTATTGAAATGAACATTTAAATAATTAAACGAACATTGGTTGTGCGTGCGGTGATAACATTTACTATAATCAAGTTTGCGAACTTGGTATAAACAATTGACCCATTTGGAACATACATTTGTCAGTATAAACTAAGAATTGTATAGTGTAATAAAGGCAATTCATCCAGTAGACCGGTTTTGTACTTATTGGGAACCCATCACGTACTGGCCAGAATTTGCCGCATTTAATCAATAAAATTCTTTGTAACCGTAATATGTTAAAATTAATAAGACTTAAAAATGTTTCAAAACTAAATTAGTTCGTCCAAAGATTACGTTTGAAGGTTACCCTGATAGAGACAGAGATTCAAAAAGTGATATCTATTTCTACTTTAGGAAAACCTTCATAAACTGCTGAACTAAAAGTGATTGCTCACGGAAATCTTGCACAAGGTGATCTTCTTTTCCATGAAGGCTTAAAGCACATAAAAACAAAATACAAATAATTAAATAAGAAAAGCTATTTTCTTTATAGAAAATAGAGCATTAATGAGAGTAAACCAAAGTGAGACGGAATCGAAAAAAATGTTTGAGGCTAAATCCCAACGTTTCTCATATAATTTCCAAATTCATTTTCTCTCAAGCGGTTTAATTATTATTCCTCATTCTTCCAACCCACGTTTACTGCCGATAAATAAGACTTTATTAACTATTGGCCTACAGCTGCTACGTTCATTAAATCCATTGCAAACTGTATGTCAATTAATACTCAAATTATCCTTGTTATTATACTATGAATGAATATTGAAGTTTCTTTAAAACCATCTCAGTCTCACCACTGGCCTGTTTCCCGTGCGCGACTGCCTAGATTCGATCTCGGAATTTACCTGTATTTGCATGAACTTCTAGTTTCTACACTGCGTACTTTAATTGGGCGCAGTGTTGCCTCATATAACCTGTGATTGCAAACTTTGCAAATTTTCTCATACAATCCTGATAAATTCAGGATTTCTAACGTTTACTTCCAGTTTGACAGTTTACTGCCCCAAGTTAGTGTATGTTATAATACTGTTTTTATGCTATATTTAGCTGCCAACATTCTAAAATTTATATTCAATGTGATATTATGTGGTACCAAAATCCTGTGCTTTTATAAATGCGTTTTTTTCTTTTCGTGATTTATTTTTGCATAAACTATTTTTGACGTATTATTCTTAATTCGTTCTATTATTTTCATCGAAAAACCATTTTCAAGCTTATTTCCGTCAATTTCTTCAGTTTATTATCTCGGTATCTCAGGCCCTCTACTTTTAGACTTTTTAATATCTTAGACTTTAGAACAGCAACTTTCATTCCATATGAGGGGTTACAGATAAAATTTAAGAGCATACCCGTGTATTTATATTTCTTTTAAAAATTCTGTTTCTATTAGCTGACCATTCCTCTCTTAATTTCACATTTAGAAATGTTAACTCACTGTTCCTTTCACTTTCCTATGTAAAATGTACAATCCAAATCTGATTATCAAAATGAAGAAATTCCTCCAGCTCTTTGTCCCCATGATACCAAATTATGAAAATGTCATCGAAAAATCTATCAAACAGGTTAACCTTGAAGAGAAATGCATGAAAATGTTCGCAACAGGGACAAAAAATGGTTGACTCATCTATACATCTTTAACCTAAATAAAATATCATTGATTGCGCGGGCGATGCTAATAATTGTATAAATCAGGGTTGCGAGACTTTTATAAACAGCAATTCAATTATATACATACTTTTGTAAGTATGTAGAAAAAGCAATTTATTCAGTAAATTCTAACTGAGCGTTGTACAATGTAGAAAAAGCAAATCATCCAGTGGTATAAACTAAGCTTCTAAAAGATGAATCGCCTATCCTAAACTATACACCTTTAACTTGATTATAAAATTTCGTTCTGAATATGAAGTAAGTAGGCGACATTCATGGACCTAACATTTCGATAATATTTCTTACACAAATTTTGCATCCTTCCATTACTTCCATATACATCGGTGTAGCATCAAGACTTTCTAGTTTTTCGCTCTCCGTTGAATGCTATTTTTTATATTCCCCTTCAAATAATTTTCTCTTTAGTGAATATTCTGAATGTATTAGTATTTTCAAATTCTGTGGCACTTCAATTTTGACAAGTCATAAGTAGGTGCAGTGAAATAAATTACAATCAATCTAAGTGATTATCTGGATTATGGATCTCAACTATGCGCTTAACATCAAGAAGTATTTTATCTCGTTGTATAAGTGAGTTACATTGCCCCAATTCCGAACCATTTACCCTAATCCTTAAAGCGATTGATTTATTAGACTTCTTTTGTAATGTATCCGCCGCGTCTTTATTTTCTTTATTACAAACATCATTACTATTAAAGTATGTATTAGGTGTTGCGAACCTAGTAACAAATTAGTTCAGTTGTGACCAGAAGGATAAACCAAAGGCAGCATGAACGGAAAGTATAATCTCATGCACATTCGTTTCGTGCTTACTGGCGACTCATCAGTAGGAGCCGGTATTATGCCCTTTAACCACTATATATTTGGTCAAGAATGTGGGATAATAGGACGGTACAATCTCCTAGACGAATGTGTAAACCTGCAATAGTGAAGCTAACATCATATAAATTCTACGACAATGCGACTTCAACGCTAACTCACACTATATAATATATATACCGAGTCTGTAAAGGATACTAACACTATGGCTATTGTGTTAGTAACCGATACCAACATTATTGTACCGAAAAGGTACATGGTACTAACACTTTGGTTTCCGAGTCGGTACATGGTACCAACCTGATGGATATCAATTTATGCTATAGTTCACCGAAATTGAGAATTACAACAATTTCTGAACACCTGTTACTCCAGCAAATCCATACACTTTAGATTCGACATTCTATGGTCGTAATCAGAGCACGAATGATACCTGACCAACGGAGAATGAATAACAATATGCATAAATAGGAAGTGGCAAAAAAAATATGCAGCTCTCACCCTCAGTAGTCAAGCATGCATTGAATATTCTAGGAAACGTATGCTGTGCAATTCCCATTAATTTATCTTGTAGTCTGTGCCACATGTGTACAAGTTATGCAATGAAAGAATCATTGATTGCGCGGATAATGATAACAAGTATGTGCATGAGGCTTGAAAATGTAGGATAAATTGAAATCCACCTTTATGTGACCAGTCATACAACTTAGCAAAACCACCGTCGTTCGCACACACGTGCGCCTTTCCACAAGAGTATAGCCACAATTCGTCAGCACCCGCGCAATCACGGATTATTTAGTTGTACAACCTTTACGTAAGCGGCGGAAGCTGTAAGCATGTAATGATCGTGAAAGCATAGAAATTGTACGGCCAACGTTTCCGATCAAGTAAAATGCCTGTGAGACAACTAGGGGTAAGTGACGCATTTCTGATTTGAAATACCTTGTATTTGCCCTGTGCTTTTATCCTTGCTGGTCAGTTGACCGTCGCGCGCCGATGATAATTATAGAAGGTTGAGACTCATCAGTGCCGATGCTTGACGGCAGTCTTGCAATGTTGTTTCGAATGGTTAAATAAATTGAGCTTGGTGTTTTTACCAGGCACACGAACTTGATTTAAATATTCGTCACAACAACCAAAACAAGTAACAATGTTTTAATTGTATAACTTATATCCATGTATGGAAAGCTGCAAAAAGTTAATTTTCGTAGCTGCATAGAAATTGTGCAGTCGAAATTGCTAGTCCAGTACAATGTACGCGAGACAACTAGAATTGAGAGACGCATATGTCATTTTGTGTTACTAATATTTGCATTGCAGTATTATCATTGCTAGTCATTTGGCCGTCGTACTCCGATGATGATCATAGAAGTAAAGATTTATTATCGCCGCCCGCGAAATCTTTGATTTTATAACTGTATAACTATTTTTATCTGTGACGTAATTTGGGAAAAACGTAGGCTTGTAACGGCCTAGAAATTGTGCAATCGCTACTTGCAGTCAAGCCTAGTTTTTGCAAGACTGTTATGGCTGACAGTCCTTTATTTGATTTTCAACTATGTATTTAGTAATTGCGATTTAACAATCGCTAGTTTGTTTGCTATTTGGCTGTGGGAATGATCCTGGAAGGGTGAAATTTGATGCGAATACGTCCGGCCTGCCGATTACAATTTATTAATGGCTGCCTTTAGTTGAGTAATTCTGTGCAACTCCGGGCCTTAAGTCGGAGAGCCGTCACCAAGGGCCAGCCATGCATAATGGCCTAAAACTGTAACTTACAAGCTAGGAAGATTGAAGCGAGTCAGTAAGCAAAACTGACTCTGGCTAAACTATAATCGTCTAATGGTCAAAATAAGTAGAGTATTGGAGTTCACTTGAAGCCTGTTTTAAATACTGCGTGGCTTAAGTTTTGGCACGCAAAACTTGTTAAATTTAATAAAATCTTGATTTTTTAAACGATAGAACAATAATAGCATTTTAGATAATAGCAAACTGTTTGTTCAAGCTCAGTAGTTATCTGGCAAACATTGCTAAAAGATTTTTTTTGCTTCTTCGAAACACCTTTAATATTTAAGTCCTGACAGAATAGGTAGTTGTTTGTCTTATAGGCTGTATAAGTTTCGTATTAATTTGAAAGACCAATTTCGTGCAGTTTAAACGGATCGCATATAAAGATGAACGTTTAATTGTGAAATTACCAAATAAATAGAGTCGTCGTACAATATGGCAGTGTTCAGCATTAACAAGTAATCTTTCTTTGAAATGTTTCCAAGCAATTCATGTTTCATACAGAATGTCACATCAATAGTAATTCATTTGAGTTCTAGCCTAGCTAACATAACTCAATCAACTAGTTATTGAATTATGTTAAGGCATTTTCTGCCAGCTGCTTAATTTGATTTGTGTACTCGTGGCTAATTGTTGCTATAAATTATCACACCTATAAGGATAAAACTTACTCAAATATTGTAATTTGTATCTGAAGTAAAAAGACATTATTGTGTACTTCTGTTAGTTGTGACAGAGCAGCGAATTTAACCTTATCAAAACAGGCTTCTTGGTCGATAAGGTCTTTGCCGGGATTTCGGTACAAGGCTTTGTTATACAATTATTTATTGATAATTACTTTATTTTAATTAGAATACTGTCAAAAATAATAGAACGTTTGGCATAGGAATGAAGATAATTGAGTCAAGATTTAACACGAATGGACAAATGAACAGCGACTTTCTGTTAAAAAAGGGTGTCAGATACTTTCTTACAAGTGAAAAAATCGTAACTCTTGCTAGCTGTGTGGCTGCTCTCATCTCTCTTTCACTTTTATTATATTTCGCTTTCATAATGAATAATTTTTTTCTGTTAATTAATAGATGTCAGTTCAAAGTTTTATGTAACAATAGCAATCCAAAAAGTGAAGTTGTACGTGTTAAAAATCTTATTATTTTGCAAAAATTATTATCAAACGAATTCGATTGATTACCGCTTATCTGGTCAATTAAACGTAATTTAAGACAGGAGGCTTTAATTATTTTCATCCACCACCCGTTGACAGGAGTACAACAAAGTGTCAAATCAAGCAGAGGTTTCACCTAAAATTAGCCGAAAATTTCAGTGCTAATTTGTCTGCGCTTTAAACATATATATGAAATATAAAATTTTATCAAAATGTGCATTTTCTAAAAAAAATAATTCAATGAATTTAAAAATTTTTCTACCTAAAACAACCAGACAAAAAAGATTATTTTAATCAACAAAGAAAATTTGAGTAAAATGCCAATTGCGTTATTTTAATAAAAATCTGTATAGTACAGACAAGCAATTAGCTTTTTTTTATTGGTGTTTACCTCAAGCTCGCAAACTTGATTTAAAGAATTGTTACCACCACCGGCGCAAACAATTATTGTTAAAGCAATTAGCTTCATGTAATGGCGTGTCAAGACAATTCTTGGCAGAGCACAAAGCAAATAGTCTGACGTAAATACAAAATAAAGTGAATACATTTTTATATATTGCTGGAAAATTGGCGAATTTTTTTAGACTGAATATGTCTTGGTAAAGTAAATTGTGTGAAAATTACGCGAGTATATCTCCGAAATTATCATAAAAATTTAGTTTGTCTCTACGAAGTATCTTATAACGGTTTTCATTTACGAATGTGCTAAACATGCATTGGTTAAACATGTTGAATATGTGGAACAAAATGTTTAATCAAGTATCTATTAGGTGTTGCGAACCTAGTAACAAATTAGTTCAGTTGTGACCAGAAGGATAAACCAAAGGCAGCATGAACAGAAAGTATAACCTAGTGCACATTCGTTTCGTGCTTACCGGCGACTCATCACTAGGAGCCGGTATTACGCCATTTAACCACTATATATTTGAGTGGGATATATGAGATAATAGGACGGTACAATCTCCTAGACGAATGTGTAAAACTGTAGTAGTGGTCACAACTGATCTAATTCGTTACTAGGTTCGCAACACTTAATACATACTTTTATACATATAAGTTCTCCGCAACAAACAGTATTTAACTGTTATATAATGAATTGAATGATGTCATGCTTACCGCAAATATGATAACTGCTATCAGTCAAGGGCAGAGTGTATGGATTTACTAGAGTAACAGGGGTTCAGAAATAGTTGTAATTCTCAATTTCGGTGAACTATTGCATACACTGGAATCCATCATGTTGGTACCATGTACCGACTCGGCAACCATATTTTTAGTACCCTGTACCTTTTCGTCATCAGAATGATGGTATCGGTTACTGACAAAATAGCCATACTGTTAGTATCCTTACAGACTCGGTATATATATATATATATATATATATATGTATATATATATATATATATTATAGAGTGAGTTAGCGCAAGTCGCATTTCGATACTTTATATAATGTTAGCTTCACTACTATAGGTTTACACATTCGCCTATGAGTTTGTACCGTCCTATTATCCCACATTCCTCACCCAAATATATGGTGGTTAAAGGACGTAATACCGGCTCCTATTGATGAGACACCAGTAAGCACGAAACGACTGTGCTTGAGATTATACTTTGCGTTCATGCTTTCTTTGGTTTATCCTACTGGTCACAACTCAAATAATTTGTTACTGGGTTCGCAACAACAAATACATACTTGCATATGTAATAGTTCTCCGCAACAAACAGTATTTAACTGTTATATATTTAAGTATTTAACAATGTTTAGACATCAGAGTTTGAGCTTACAAGTGGGTTATGTGGTGCTCCTATGCAAATGAAAATTACTTAATAGAGGCAAAGTTTAAGTTACTGCACTGATAATGATTTTGAGCAAACTGCTGAATAATTTTCACATAATAAATAATGAAAAATCAACCTTATATTTCTCCATACATTGGATTAGATTCATGAATAAACTTACAAATCTATTTTATTCGGGATAAATGAATGCACATATGTATTATTAATACTGCTACTACTATTAAAACTACCACTTCTACTAATAATACTACGACTGCTGCTATTATTGTATTGTACATTGTGTATTATTATTATTACTACTACTACTACTACTACTACTACTACTACTACTACTACTACTACTACTACTACTACTACTACTCCTACTACTACTACTACTTCTACTACTACTACTACTACTACTACTACTACTACTACTACTACTACTACTACTACTACTACTACTACTACTACTACTACTACTACTACTACTGCTACTACTACTACTACTACTACTACTACTACTTCTACTACTACTACTACTACTACTACTACTACTACTACTACTACTACTACTACTACTACTACTACTACTACTACTACTACCACTACTACTACTACTACTACTACTACTACTACTACTACTACTACTACTACTACTACTACTACTACTACTACTACTACCACTGCTACTACTACTACTTCTACTACTACTACTAACACAACTACTACTACTACTAATATAGTACTACTACTACTACTACTACCATAACATTATACTATTACTATTACTACTAATACTAATACTACTACTACTATTACTGCTACAACAAATACAACTAATACTACTACTACTACTACTACTAC